>JAMBLF010000866.1:0-175813 GCA_030578115.1 Leucoptera coffeella | reverse complement strand
ACATACATATCAATGACAGGTGGTTTTTTCATTGCGCAATAGACTCCATTAATTCCTAGTCTCTTAGTCACCTCCTACGACATGCCGGGAAGAACGGCAGCTAGTTAGCATTTTTACGTTGAAGATTAACATGTGATTTGAGATATTACTTTACTATACATGGTTTATGTTCTAGACTGAGCCGACATAACCTTAGTGGTGAATGGCTTAATAAAGAATTAAAAAAAAATGTTCTAGACTGGTCAACATGCAGGGTATACATACATACATTTAGGTCTTTTAACCTCTTTCGAGGTGGCTAGAACCTTAGAGATATCGCCTCCTAGGTCACATTTTAGTATTAATAATGGGATTTAATGTCACATGGAATATTGGTGACAGGTTGCTAGCCTTTTGGTCAATAAGTTTTATTGACCCCTAGTTCCTTTGTCACTTCCTACTATATGCCGGGAAGAACGGCAGCTAGTCAGCTTTCTTACGTTAAATATTGGCATGTCACTCGAAGTATTACACATTACTATACTTTTAATTTGGGATATATGTATATTCAAGACTAGTTTAAAACACGGGGTAGGAATACGATATAATACGATATGTATTATTTATTAAGAGGAACATGTGTAGTACATACGAGAATGTTGGTTGTTTACAACGTGATGGAATGGTCTAGAATCCCTTTTGTTTAAAACGAGAATCGACGATCATACTCTTGTAAACATCGTTATCTGTGCAAAGAAATATGACTCTTATTTCAATGCAATAATTCTTCAAATAGCATGTATTTACTAAGTCCCGTACTTAATCGTCGTTGCGTTTTTCCTTACTTAGAATCTGTACTTCAAAATATTGTATGACTAATATCCTATACAAATCAACCAAATACCGATCACATGGTTTAAAACTCGTACAAGCAAAGTCCAGTTTAAAATTTCAAAATAACTACTGATCGTGTTATAACTTGATCTATAACACATTATTACGGCCCTATTCATATTCTAAATGTGACGTAGGGGTAAAATGACCCTTCGTTCCATGCCTTGGGGGAAAACGGACGTGACTCAATGTTAACAGCAATAAAACAGTATAACGACTATCTTTTTCAAGCTATTAACAACAGTATTTTAATAATGTTAAGGTAAATAATCGCTTGGAGCAAAGTAATCTTACGACCTTTTGTCACGGTAAGGACTAGCGGCCATGTCGACTTATATTCGTATATTTTGTGCTAGTCGCTGAATAGTATTCGAGCGGGGAAGCTGTGTTTCTACTTTAGGCTGGCATTTTCAGTAAGTTTATAGTGTTTTTACTTTATAAATTATGTTTAATATAGACTATAAAACACGGGCTTTCCGATGCAAGTGAAATATTTTCAATATAAATGTTTTTGTGGCTGTTATAGACGTGTTTACGTGACTCCTCTGTCACGCGCAATACAACTCTGTCACTTAACAGAGATATTATGTTGGCCGTGTGTTGCTTGTTTGTACGTGAAATATGTATGTAATTGAAGGTTGAATATTTTCCATAGTAATTAGTTATTGATATGGCTATTGTGGTAAATCGATCGCAAATTGTAGGGTTTTTTTTTTTTGTTTTGAAGGTATGTTTGTTTTCGGTACAATAAGGGTAATTCGGTATAATAATAGGTTAAATTTCAGGTATTTTGAAATAGTATGCGCAGGCGGTGATAGGTATCTTACTAAGTATTGTAGTCATCTCAGTACCTCTTTGAAACTTTATAAGGTTTTACGAAAGAAAACTAAGGATTCCCAAGAACTTGTTAATTCTCTGTTTTTATTATTGTCGTATTCAATAGAAGTATCTATTTTACTTACCGTTAAGAACTAAGTATATTATATATTATGATACTAGTTATGACTTACAAACAATATTGAACCTGTTATTTTTATTTTACTTCAACTTCGCGTTCAATTTTGAGTTCCATAATGTAAGTCTATTACTCCTATAGTACTTACTGTATCTATATATGTATATATATTATCTTTGGTATTAGGTAAATAGTCCTTTAAGCACCCTTTAAGTCATTATGACGACATAATAATCTGTCAATGCTGATGATGTGACTCAAATAGGTTATAAAATTTTGCAAATGTATAGTAAGGAATGGTGTTAAGAATTAACATAGTTTTTTTTTAATATCGCCATAAAGGTAAGATAGTAGATAATATCAAAGTCAAGTCAAATTGATAGTGAACTGTCAATTAAAAATTTCAATCAATTGTTCGCAGGGTAACAGTTTAACTAAACACGTAATTATTAAAATTAAATTATTTATGTATTTAAAATAAACGAAAACATTTTTCTATTGTATTCTTCTATCAAATTTTGTAGAAAGAACTTATTGCAAGTTCACCATCGATATTTTATACCAACAAGAATACGAATGGCAAATTCATTTAGCTACCATGCGTGCCATTAACGATGCACCGAACTGTTAGTAAACAAAATATACGTTTGTATACAAAGCTTCAATCGAAACTTCCTCTTGTTCCAGATTCAGAGATGGCGCTGACGGCGGCAGAGCGACAACGGCGGCGTCGAGCCAAAGTGAGAAGCAACCCCGACAAAGCTGCCGAAATAAAGAAGAAGGACCTAGAACGATACCACAGCCGTAAAAAGCTTGTCAAAGACATGGACTACGTAGAACACATGATCATGAAAGAGAAGTGGCAGAAAGCTAATAGAAAAAAGCGAGAAAGACAGAGAGCGCTTAAAGAAATGTTGGCGCTGACACAACCGTATGCGTTAGCGCCATCTAGCGGTGGAGAATCGTCAACTTCACAAGAAAATCAACCGAACCAAAATGTACCTCGAAATGTAGCTGATAGTAACAATGGGATTAACTCTAAGAGATACTTAGAAGACCTGAAAGTGCGAGATCAAATTGTGTCAATACATGAAATCTTGACTGTTGTTAAAAATAGCATTAATAAACACCGCGGCGCGAACAGCTCTGCGAATAGATAGGTCTCTTTAGCTATTACGTTTTAGATAAATAATAACTTTGATTCAATTACAAATTTATTAGTTTAACGAATAAATGATTGAAGTCAACTAGATTATACTGTCAAACGCTACAGTAACGTGACCAGATAAATCTATTATCCTAAACAGCCTTATAACATTAAGCATTTAGTATTAAGTTTGTCTATAATTTTAATAATTTGTTTGATAAACCAATAAAGTTAATACTTGCCTTAAATAATTCTTATTATTTTCTTGTACTGTCTATCCTTGTCATAAGGTATAGAAACCTAGGCCCTATAGAAACTTGCCTGTTCCGAGGGATAGGCTGGTTTTCTTACCTTCCTTCAAACGCTGACCACGCTAGGTCATAAGAGGCGACTAAGGGGTAAAGAGTCTTATTTACCAACCCTTTTTAGGTGATGCACTGGCAACCTGCAACTTAACCTGAAGTAGCCAGCAATACTACAACTACAAGTAACCCATCACCCTATATACCCCTAGCCCCTCAGTGCCTTTTACGACATGTCGATAGTTAATAAGTTAGCATTCTTTATAGACCCTGACTAGCATGGACCGTAATAATCAATGCCCCAGAACAGACACTTGATTGAAAACTACGTTCGGCGTAATTTTGAATGTTAGTATAGAATACAATAAAAAATTACAAAACAAACAAACGCATCCACAACCATGCGAAAGAAGTAGTCACAGGTTCAGGTATCAATCTCCGAAATAGCGAAGGAAGTAATTCTATGGCTACCTCGAACCCACGTGTTGTCCAGATAGCTAGTACTCAATGTGACAGGTCGCAAGCCATATAGCCATTTACAAGCACTAACTATTACTTGTTCGGGGAATTCCTCACGATGTTTTCCCTCACCATAGTATTCTAATAAAAATTGGTATATTAAAAAAGGGCATGTTACGATGTTTTGATCACTCTACCTGTGCGTAAGGATGATAGTAGACAAAAGGTGTAAGTCAACTAAAGGTCGGTTACATAGAGGTCGCCCTAGTAATATTGACGCACTAAGGATGACTTTAGAAGTATTATAGTGTATATGTGGAGGTATATGTATGTCAGTGAAGCGGTAAGGGTATGGCAGTATAGTAAAAACTGTATCTAAGGATTTCTGTCATGTAAAGGTGAACGGACTTGATTTAAGTTTAAGCTAAGGACAAGCAATGCCTTTATACCTTGTAGGATATGCAAAATTGCAGATCTTCTAAATTCTAAAGTAGATCATTAACCTTGATCTCTGGCTACCCCTCAATTGGGAGAAGGAAGTGATCTCTATATATGCTCTAATGCTCTGCCAACCCTTTCTAATCGGTAACCTTTACTATTAGGGTTATGAGTGCACAAAATACTTTATTACTTATTGGTGACGGTTTGCTAGCCCATCACTCTATACATTGAACTTACACTCATCCCAGTCCTTCTTTAGTATAGTATAAGAAATTTCAGTTAAATTTCGCCAAGTGTGTATGAAGAAATGCAATGAAGCAAAAGTGGTTTGTTAGAATCGGTACAGATAGGGATCAATGATCTCTGCCTACCCCTCTATAGGGAACCAAGCGTGATTTGATAGATCAGCACTACCATACTGCCCAAATTGTGATACATTGCCGCTTCAGTGATAGATAAGAGTACTCCTACGAAACCAAACCGGCAATGTAGCACATTTTCACCAAACTAGAGTCGTGAAATTAATGTTTTATATCTTTAACACGCTTGAGTTAATGTAACACTCAATTTCTAAGCTATTTCAACAGGGATTAATAGTTGTGCTGTATACGTCCTTTAGAAGCATAGATATTACGACGTTAACCCTGGAAAGGGTATCCCTAGGTTTAGTTAGAATTGGAGTCCATGAAAACTTTCAGCATACTTTAATTATTATAATCGACACAATAGTGAATAATGCACAAATTGAGTATAGTAGAAGATTAAACATTAATTATAGAATAATAGTGACAGGGCGCTAACCTATCGCCAATAATAAAACACTCAGAAATTGGTCGCTCTTACATGTAAACAACGAATATAAGTTCATCTATGTAATTATATATATAAAAATACATCGATCCATACAAACTAAAACTAGTAGTAGTTTAGGTAGTGTTCCCTCTGTAACGGATTTCCCGGTCACAAATTTCGCATCAGCGATCCTAGTATTCATTCAGAGCTTGCACTCTGCCACTGGATTTAGCACCCTGTTCCTAATAAATAAGGTCGATTGTTAAGTGGATTGGCTGGGCCTGGGCAAAGCTAGTAAGCTATACAGACGACTGCCCACTCAATCGAATCGGGTATTCCCGGTTCGATTTTATTCGCTCTCGTGTTTGGATAATTTTGTGAAAAAGCCCCTTTAGTTAGGTTTGTAAATATACGTAAATGTAAATATGGTAGGGATTCGCAACAGCTTTGCATAGGTAAAAAGGAATTATTGTGAATTGTGTATCGATAAACTGATCGCCAATATAGTGATTGCCAAAACTGATGGAATAGGTATTATAAGTTCGATACTATTGTATGTAAAAAGTTAACTTGGTATGAATTATCTGTGGCTATTAGTCAAGTTGAAGCCACCTTGTGAATCTACCATTATTCTTAGTATCAGGATATTTAGAGGTTCGTATATCTATGCAACTGTTAAATGACTTATGGCCACATGCATGAAAATCACAGCCATTCTATGATAAGCTCGCAGTCTAAGTATTATGTTTATCTAGGTATTCATTACTGCTTATGTTAAAAAATAAGCAGAGGCCCAAGTCCAATAATGCTTGTTTCAAAATCGTAGTTCAATATCACTTCAGTTACGGTGTGAAGTTGTTAGTGGAGGAGCAAAAATTACAAATTTCGCACCTTTTTCTCATCCATTATTAACTTCACATTATTACTTAGTTGATTGCTCGCTATTATTAGTAATATTGAACTGCGACTAAGTTAAATATTGCTGAAAAACAATTCCATTTCACCATTTAATGACAGTCCAAAACCCTCGATATCCAATTCCTTTGTCCCACCGTCCAAACTATACTTGTATGTACATGTACATCCATAGAAAACGCACGAAACGGCTTTCAGCGTTAACCGAAACGTGTCACTCAATGCACTCGTCCAAAACCAATTTGTTACCGCTCTGACGGCCGCACTGAAAGGGATTTCGGAGCTTCCTTTTCGGTCCGGTAGAGGACGCTTTTCTGGAAATCCCTTTAGATGGGTTCGGCTTTTGGCAACCATTGGCTGTAGGGATAGCCTTTACCTATTACTGAGCTGCCTATAGACCTATAAGGTTAGGAACGAGAACGTTATATATCTAAGGTTTGATGTTAAGTTTAGTATACATACATATATTCACCGTCAGATGGATAGGTAGTGATCACAAATCCCCGTTTGTCCTGATCCCAATAAACCAAACCAACTTCTAACGTCATCATTTTCAATATCGTCTATCTGTCTGTCATATCTCAAATCCTGAGTTAAGTTTGTGACTACATATATAATTCACAAGTTACGGATATAACTGGTTATAATAAGCTTAAGAAAACTATCACAAACACACTACCTAATTAATTAATCTGGTAACATTACACGGATAAACACTAACTTCTAACCTGGAAACCATACACAAATCATGGATACATCGATATGAGAAACACAGACAATACACAGTCAAACTCGAACTTCTATATTAACAAGAATCTTTTTTACTGTGTAGCTAAAGCTTTCTATTACACACCTATACATTCACATCCCTTGATCTGTATAGTAGAGTACCTTAGAGATATCATATTACCTCTGGCACTTTTACCGAAACTACCGTCATCATTGATGTGTAATTAAGTGACAGATTGCTAACCAATAGCCTGATAGTTTCCATTAATGATAATAATAATGATATTTTAACATTATTACACCCATTGAACTAGCCCCTGGGTCAGTACATTAGGACTTGTGTTAAGAGTACTAGTCAATGTATATTTAATCAATATATACTTATTATATATAGATAAATACGTATATAACATACATAATCAACTCCCAGACTGGAAAGCAGTAGAAAAGCGTAATTCTTAACTCTGGCTCCATCGGGAATCGAACCTGGGACCTCACGATTAGCGTTCAGGCGGCTAACTGATCGCGCCACGGAGGTCGTCCCCTAGTTTAATAGTCACCTTCAACGACATATCAGTATGAAAAGCAGCTAGTTAACATTATATTTACGTCCCACTTAGCACGGGAACTCAGCAATAATGGAGCTCGAAATCCTTTTTAAGCCGCTGTTGGGCTTTTAATGCATAATGGCCACAAAAACACGCCGAAAGGATATTGAATTTACCCCAACAGATTCACTTGGTTAAACCTTCAAATACTCGTATGACAAGATGATTATATATACATAGGCATATATGATATACATTTACGTCCTTTAATCCCTTTCGAGGTGGACAGAACCACAGAGACACGATAATATCTCCTATGTCACTATTTAGCACGAATATTAGGGCTATGATTACATATTACAGGGAATCAAGCATGATGTGTATGTAAGATTACATATGGAACATTGATGATAGATTGCTAGCCCATATCCCAATAGATTCCATTCCCTAGACCCTTAGTCGCCTCTTACGACATACTCGTAGATCATGATCACTTTTGGCATGAATTTTAGGGGCGATGTCTAGTAGAACATTAGTGACATGTTTCTAGTCCACCGCCCAAAATTATGTTCTATAATGAAAAATGTTCTATATAATTCTAGTCTTGTCTCGTATCTACGACAAATCGGTATGAAATTCAAGTTAGAATTATATACCTCCCATACTAGAAAATATATTGATATCATTTTCACCCTTAACCCTTATTACTAAAATGACTGACTGAGTAAAATGACCTGAAGTAACTGCAGTTTAGTATAAAAAAAAGTTAAATATCAAAATGGCGTTTTCCCTCTTTAGATTAGTTAGACATAACATAAACATACGTGTTAAAGCCAAATATCGAAATGGCGTTTACCTCCTTAGTTTGGTTAGGCAAATGTACATATACTTACATGCTTTATAATCTTTTTTACATACACAACCTCAGAGACACGATAATATCTCCTAGGTCACTAATTAGCACGAATATTAGGGTTATGATTACATATGGAACATTTTCCAATAGATTCCATTTACCCCAAGTCCCTTCACCTTCTACGTCATACAGAAAAGAACGACAGCTATCAAGCGTTCTTTTTACGACCCTTGCACGGGACATGTCTAGTTAGTTATAAAAACACAGCTTGACCATTCATCCCTTATCAGCCGTCAGATGCACGATCAGCTCCTTGAACTATTAGACAATAGGCTTGCATGGCCGCGGGGTAATTAATATCGCAGGAGCTGGCCTTCTCGGATGCTGCATCTAATTGAATCGGCGGCCTTTGATAGGGCGGGGCCGCGACTAAGGGATGGCAGATGGGACGAATGAATATAATGATATTTGGATAACACCAATTTAACTAGCCTCTTGGTAAGTACATTTAAGACTTGTGTTAAGGGTAGTGGTCAAGGTATTTTTAGGAAATATATACTTATTATATATAGATAAATACATATGTATATAGCATATATAATTAACGACCAGATTGGAAAGCAGTAGAAAAGCGTAGTTCTTAACTCTGTCTCCACCGGGAATCGAATCTGATTAGCATTCAGGCGGCTAACCCATCGCGCCACGGAAGTCGTCATGATACAGAATAGAAAAACATTTAATTTAATTAACAGATACCCACGCAATATTGCTTTACACACAGAGCTACAGACAGGACAACGTAAACAAGGTGGCCAGTTTTTACGATACAAAGATGTCCTTAAAAGACACATGACGCGATGTGGTATTGATCATTCGTCCTGGGAGGAGTGTGCTCAACAGCGTCCAGAATGGCGACACCAGGTTCAGCATAGTGTGTCCAATTACGAGCAGGAGAGACTGGTAGCTCTAGACAGAGAGCGTGATGAACTGGAACGCAGACAGAAGTTGAGAGGGCCCATGCAATACAACTATGTGAGTGGTTTGCTCACATGCCGTTGTGTGCGCCACATGAGAGCACATGCAATGGGCTGGTGATCTGTGAGATTCTCAAAAAAAACACGGGGGGGAACTATGGCAGGACGCTGTCGCCGTAGCTGAAATCGGCTTGGATGGCATCATCATATGTAATTTTAAAGTATAAATTTAGTATAAAAGGGAAAATAGTTTTTCTAGTTTGATCACGACAATATATGCCGACATGGAACACTATAGTGACGGACTTACAACAAATAGTTAGCACCAATATCACAAATGTCTATTTGGTCAAATATATTTACAACGCGAGTGCGGACATGAATACACAAAACTCTGACTACCCCGAGAGTGATAATAAATCATGGACCTATGTCCTTACTATTATATTCCTGATATTTCCTATTTATATCTATCCTTGATATTCCTATATACTTACTATTCCTGACTATGAACTGGCATTCTTTATTATTTTTTACTATTCTTGAAAGAGATAAATATAGTAATAGAGTATTTGATTTTTTGGATGAATTCTACTTTGGATATCTTGGAAGAAAGATTTAAAAAGGTATAAAACGCCGATCTTTGATAATCTTGAGAAGTTCAGTAGTCATTCATAAAGGTACATCCAAAATCGTTGATAAGTAAATAATGTATTAATTTCATTCAATTCTCTCATTTTTTACAAATTTTACATTATATTTTTTTCCTAGTGTTCCTTCGAGTACTAGTATGGTATTACATTATACGTACTGATAAATAAATACTACAACGTATAGTATTATAAAAATGTAATTAGTGACACCACATAACCCCAGAAACGTGGACTGCGATTTTTGTATTATAGATGTCTGAGCGTGGATAATATTTAACTCGATTGATGTGAAATCATGTACAAAACTTTTTTATTAAAATATAACATAAGTAATATTAATTAGTATTACCATTACAGCCGGGCTCAATGTGATAATACAGAAAACAAAACTAAAACATGAAATATTGCTATTAAGTAAGCCTCTCAGAGACAACAGTATTCGTGACAAAGCGTCCCATCTGCGCCAGTCGCTTAATCCGGCTAAAGGGCGGAGTATCGTGGTGCCACGCGGGCTGTGGTGCGCGCGCACCCTTCCCCTCGACAGCTATACACCCTTAGCTAGCCACCTGGCATTCCTCTCCCAGTCTTCGCCGGTCACGGCAACGCGAGTGTCAAATTGGACCACCACACTAACCTAGTGTCCCCACCCAACTTCCACTATCACCCAGACCGGCCGATAACAAACAAATACTTTTTTGCCAGTTCAATAAAACCTTTTTGGGAAACCTCTTTTCGCAAGTTCGGTGGCGAGGTTTTTTTTCGTTTTTTGGTGAAAAAAATGTGTTTCTTCAGACAAGGTACGTTAGATGTGTTGCACAATTAACAATTTTTTGCGCAAATATGTGTCTTTCATATTATTTTACTTGTGCACTGATCATTTTTCCGTGGACACGGTCAGTATGTGATGTTTGTTTCAACTAAATGTGATTATTATTTATTTTTAAGTGTTATTATTTATTATGTGAGCTGTTATGTGTTGTTTGAACCGGCTTACGCTGGTTACAGCAAACTTTCATGGGGCTTAAAACTTAGCTTTTATATATCAGGGTCCTATAGCGTACAGTATATTTAAATTTTCTTATCAAAATGTACATACTCGTACACGTATAATTTATGGATATAATTACTAACTGATTAATTGTTTTACTGTAGGTCTTGTACTTTTTAATAGCAATTACCGAATTATTATAACAAAAGGTAGATCTTTATGATCTTTAGATGGGATAAAAATATTTGCATTTAATAAAATAATCTGATTTTTTCCATGTCGATAATAAAGTTAAAAAGAAATTGAACAAACTTTGGCCTCATTAAAAAACTTATTGCAAATAAGTTCTCAAACCATCATTTACAAAGTATAGTCCAAAATACGTTAAGTCATCGTTTATTCGTATATTAGTAAGAATTATTATTAATCGTTACAAAAAATTATTAGGATTTACGGTCTATCATTCATTGACAACGTAAATCTTACCTTATAGCGGTACTCATACTATATTCTAGTGTCCTTATAGTTTTAAACAACAAAGCTATTAGGATTTTCAACCTTTAGTTTTGAGTATACTACCGTATTATATATAAATACATATTATATATATATATTTACATAATATATTTTATATTAAAGCGAGTATTTGTCGTCACCGTAATGTTTCCCTTGTAGGGTGACGTACATATTAAAAAGTATGAATAAATAAAATCAAATCCAAATTCGTACACAATTTATTTACTAATTGAAATCGAACGTGGCTGGATGTCTGTAAAACAATGTAAGCCTGTGACCCTAGGCATAATGGTTGCAACTTTCACTCCTCGCACCCCCAGTCTGCTGGCAGAGTGCCAACTACCCTCGCCAGGAGCAAATACAATATTCCCCTAGCGAAATAACAATGTCTCTTGCTCTCGACGGCGAATAAATCTTGCGCGTATGATTTTGATTTGGGCGGTCATTTGGAATTGTGGGCACAAAGTTATGATGGGTTTTTAGAGGATAGTTGCCTTTTAGGTTTATGGATGGGTATTAAGTTACTTTTGATAACGTTTTTTTGAGTATTATATTTTAATTTGACATAGGTAATTTTAACTTTAAATCAATCGAAGTCGAAACTATACGAAAAATCTCAAATAGCGTTGTAAAATCACGAATATACTTACAAAATACGAAAAAATATATAATGTTTTGACACATTCATGCATTATTATCCAATAAATATTATGAAAAAAGAAGTTTTTTTATCAATCAAAATTTTGCTTGCTACATAAAATAATTTTGTTACCTAAAAATGCAAATAAAAAAATTAAGCCATGAAGAAAAAATACTTTAAAAAAAGTCCAATACATTAAGAAAAAATACTTATTGTGTGTTAGTTAATACAAAATGAAAATAGTATTAAAAGCTAAGGCTAGAAAATTTGCATTCATTCAAGAGACCGTTATCGAAAATATCGATCTATCGATAACACAAGAATTATCTGTTACGGAAAAGGTACATAACTATATTCAATTTTGATTTGCAGGCCTATTTTGTCATATGGGTCAGTACCTTTGCAATGCATCATTATTTTAGATGGTCTATTTAAAACATGAAATCGATTCTTTGTTAAGCTTAGAAGGCTGTAGAATACTTTGAGAAATTAGAGAAAGTAAAGTAAGGAGAGGAGAGGAGAGGTATTATGTTTTGAAATAAAACAGCTTCGTTTAACAGTGAAAAGACCTTTATGAAAGAAATGGTTCTTAATAGTTATTGGAAATGCGAATTTTGATTGACTTCCATTTTTACCAAAATACAAGAAACTAATATCTTAAAAACGAAAGACTTATCGTGCAGATTTCATAGATTTTGACTCATTCATTGCAATCCTTGCTTCTGGGTTATATTAGTAACGTTATTACTTATAAGTACATAGCCTGGGAAACCGTCATCACTTAGTTACCTAAAAACACCCAAGTTTGAATCCAAACGCGATTGAAACAGCATCGCCATTATTTCGTTTAAAATTGAAAACGTATCACTATACATTAATTTATCTTTGACTGAAATAGAACCCCATGACATGACGTCACGATCTGACACGCGCCAGCCATATTGTCCCAAGGGTGAAGCGGGAGGGGAATATCAATTTGATCGGCGCCTGCGCAGCTGCGGGCATCGACCCCTTGTACAATAGAGAAAAAAACCCACCCTTTTATATTTTTTAAGCCCATACTTTCACGTTGACCCTTCTATTTTGCACAAGCTCCTATGTATATGCTGTGATTTTTACTATTATAACAATCTATTGTTGATATCAAGTAAGGACAGTGTCCGAAACTGGTTAAAAACTCATTGTGTCCGTGGAAATTAATGGATCGTGTGGTAGAATATGTAAACTGTTTATGTATTAATCGAAGAACTTGTTTAGAACTTTTCTTAAAGGGTACATTCTTTATGAAATGTAGAGCGTTCTGATTATTATTAAAATTAAGTATATCGCATCAATTAATAAAAAAACGTATTTAGGGTGCAGTCCGAAGTGACATAAAATTTCAAGGAAAAGTTAACTTCATAATTAGTTCAAAAAGTAACTAAATTAGCCTGTAATGATGATTTACGGATGGTTATATATTTTTCCTTATTATAATATTGTTAAAAGTATTATTTAACATCACATGCAAAAATTTAATTCATTAATTTTCATTACTTACGAATTATTCAAGTTAATTAAAATTGTAAATATAAATTTAAACTTTAAAATTGACTTTTTTGTCAAGCGTTGATAATTTGCTCATACATCGTCTAATACTAAGCAAATATTACAAATTATTATAAGCTTTTTACGCCTTTTTTGAAAAACCATCAAAGTAGGGTATACGCAAGTAGACATGTAAGATCCATTGATTCTGATAAATTTAAGAAAATTATTTATAAACAATTTTGAAAAACCCGGTTTCCCTCCATTTTGGCAGAATTGTCACTAAACCATAGACAGTCATATAAAAACAATAAATTAACCGTGGTTTGTCATAACCATAAAAAATAAACGAAAGACTCCATAAAATCGAATTTTGATGATAACATGTAGCAAACTCGAAAGCAATACTTTTTTATGTTTTATTTTTCTGCTGAAGTTTTGATCGAGTCTATCATACCGCTGTACGAATTTGTTTATACCGCTCCACGAAAATATTAATATAGATCAGATTAAAAAAAATTATTTCACAAAAATCTTATATTAGATTATAACCATTATAATAGTCAAATAGTAATAATGCATTAATATGAGTAAATTCGTTTCTTTTCCGTAATCCATAACACACAGTGACACGCATAAGTAGATTACTTTTAATGCCATCTATATTTTGTGCACTATTGTTTACGTGTACCGTTTGAGCCAGCTGGCAGGGGCGTCGCTCCATTGTTACAAGCTCGCATAGCATTAATAGCTTCTATTATAGTCCTAAGCATATCCCACGGTAGGGGACCAGCCCTGCCAGAGTGGCTGGTCTGTCATGTCGTAAAACTCCACTCATTAATCAGGACTCTGTCAGCGCGTCTGTTCCCAACGTTTTTGAACGGATACTGTAAGTGGCGGTTAAGCGAGAATGCTATTGGTAGATAAGAGGATCCATAATACAGGATTTTAGTTTTGAGTCCCACGTTTTCTTTTATCTATAAGTAGAAAAAATAGTTCGCATTGTGTTATACAATGAGCTGACGTCGTCTTGCCGCCCAGTTTCTAAGTATGTATGTATTTATTAGTACCTTCTTATCAAATATTCTCGTCACTTCAGATAAACTATATTAACCGAACTAATTATTTTAATTTATATGATTGAATATTGTGTTTTAAATTGAAAATAACAATAAATAATAAAACACGAAATATGTTACATGTACAAACATATGGAGTTACGCTCCCCCTTATACTTAATCCCGTAAAACTTTGTACTTAGAAACTTTGATCTCTGACAATTTCATCTATAAACAACCTGAAGTGACTAAAGTATTAACTTAGGACCCTAGTAACCTGAAACCAATTGCTTTTTATACCTAATCACGTGATTACTTTAATCATCCACTCTGTATATGTATCACTAAACTTTATATTAAATTGGTATGCTTTTTTCGTAGAATCGGCACACTTTATTCTCGGATCTAGTTCACAAGCCAAATCCGTAACAAACTATGATAGAGGTATCAAGACAATCGATTCACTGGAACCTTAGTTTTGCTTCGCGTGAGCTATTTAGGCTTCTTTTCTGTGATTGAAACGTAACTATACTGCCTTCCTTTCTAAAGGTTTTTTTGAGGCATTATGTATTAGTTCTATCTATCAAAAAAGGGATAAAAAGATATTATGTATGAATTTTGTTTTATAATTGCCTAATACTTTAAAAATAACAAAAGTTACTTAAACTAACTGAATCATTCTTTTTAATACGATAGGTGAACCCCATACAATTTCCCATGTTCCTTATCCAAAACAATAATTAACAAATGGTACCGGGGCCCAATTATATAGCAATTGAACAATTCTACTAATTGTGTTCCATTAAACAAAAAACTTGATAGCGACAAATGTGGAATTCAGTAATCAAGGGTTGGGTACGTCACCCTACACCAAACGTGGTCACATTTCAAATGTTCAAAACTGTGCTACAATTAGGGATGGAACATGAAATGTTAAATATCGACATTATATTAAATGTAATTGAATACTTCGGATATGTCTAATAATCATGTATGTATTTAATACAATAATTTTATTGTAAATGCATAAAAGTTCTGGACATGAATAATATGTTTCACGTATTTTTATTTAGTAGGTCAATATGTAGCGTCTATCATTAATTACACATTTATTATTCGTCCTCATAGGGTCCTCAAACTACAAGAAATAGGAGCATTACAGACATTTTTACATTATAAATCGTCCAAATTCCATCAGTGATCTCAATAGATATTTCTTTCTTCTTAAGGCTGTAAACTCAGTTACTTAGATAGTATGTATCACAATATAATATATAAATATACCTCGACGTTTAATGAATTGTTAGTGTTTATGAATTTCATTGTTACTGTCCTTACATTGAAAAAAAATTTTTTTTTTTTTTAAACTGCAATCCTTAGAGAGTTAATGAGCAAAATATTGATAGTCGAAAACATCGATGTATCCTCCACATTGGTAACTTTACTTGTAGTTAAAAGGGAAACCGAGATGGTAGTGCTAAATTCATAGGGTGAACATTTGTTAGGGCACTGATGTGGAAATAATAAGCCAAAATTGATTAGTCATGGATAAGTTTTGTTATTAGAATTGTTATTAGAAGTGTTATTCATCGTAAGTTTTGTTATTAGAAGTGTTATTCATCGTATAATATACAACTGAAAATATTTTTCATTATCTGCTTTAATATTGGAGCTGTTTGTAACTGAAGATATAATAAAACTTATGTTTAAGGACAAATATTATATTTGATGTACAAATCGATATATTTTCATAAAAGTGATTCGATGATACCTTTAACAAATGATGGCTACGTTGTTAGAATTTATAATGCCTTAACTGCTTCTAGTAACGATATATTTTGTTAAAAACATACACGTATTTCCTAATTAAAATTGTAGTGTTTCTAGATTAACTAAATCCCTTGCTTAACTGCGTTCTTAGATATGTCTAATAGGTAAAACTAATTTTATTTTAGGGACATGACCTGATAATTTAATACATATAGCTGAAACTATCTAAGTTGACTAAATTTTACTCCTATGCATTAAGTTTATTTGAATATTTATATGGTAGCTCAGTACCCATTCTATAATTTGGTAGTCACACTTAGCATATAAACATCAATATTTTGTCTAAGTACTGAAATATAGAAACCAATATAGTCCAAATCTTTCACAAGCAACAAATTCAACTATAGCTCCGTTCTAGTGCATTTTAAACCCGAAAATACAGCTCGCTATATACACTAGGACCACTTTACGTAAGTTTCCGTGACTATCGTTCATCGTTGAGTGTTTCGGTCATGTGAACAGCCCCTGAGTTCGGCGGAAGTACTTCAAGGGTTTCCCTCTTCGCTCCGCCCAGCACTGGTCTATGACGTCTTTTAACTACATATCTGCACCTAATAGTATATAGTTGCTAAAAAAACTAAGTGTAATATTCTGTGTGTCTTGTAGTTGTAAAAAAGACAAACACGTTCACGATCATTAACCCTTGCGGGATAGTCCAAGGTTCAGGTGTCCATCTCTGCAATTGCAAAGGTCGTAATTCTATGGCCACTTCGAATTGTAATTGTAAAATTACAAATATTATTATTATTACTTAGTTGTCACATGTGTGAGCGGTATAGATCTGGATTTTTATATAAATTCTGATCTCTTTTTCGGCCTGTATACGGCATTAATGGAACTAATAGATCTTTAACTCATTACACATTAGTCTCCATTAGCAGGCTGAATACAACGGGAGGTTATTTGGCAGTAAATGTTATATGTACGTACTCTAGAATTATAAGAGAGAGTAAAGTACAATGTAGTAGCAAAATTTTGTAAATAATAACCAGAGAATGCAATAACTTCATATAGAATAACCAATATCAAATTAGACCTCTGTAGCAAAATGGTTAGTCGCGCGACCGTAAGTCCTTGCTATTCAAATATTAATTTTCGATAAAATACACGCTGTTCTTTTGATTTTCGTTTATAATTATTGTAATATATATTATACATATACGTTAACAAACCTTCAATATGAGTCTGAAAATAAAAGCTACAGCTATTATTGATAAATTGTATGTTCAAAAGGGTAAGGGATTCGTAATTTAAGGTACCATTATCAAACCTTTAACTTAGTACGATTAAATCAAGAGCCACTCTCGATATTTCAGAGCGTATCAACCTGTGTATGTAGTAATACATATCGTTCAAAATTACATGTATTTAGTCACTGGTCACTCGAACATTGACGAGTGCCTCCTCCGAGTATTAGTTTTAATATTTAATGCCTGAACCACCGTCACCTTAGCGTTTTACGTACGAGTAGCCATGTTTCTTTCATGCGGACAAAATCAATGAAATTGTAGGGTTGCTATGTGATTGTGGTTTGGTAAACATTGTTGCTTAATTTGTTACGGAAAATCTATTATTGTCACAAAAAATAGGGTCATGTTTGACGGGTTTATGTGAAGTTTTGTAATTTTTATGATGAGGTACATTGACGTGGATTTGAGTCATAAACACGTACACATATAGTAATTCAATTATAACACAAATTAGATAATGATTTATTGCTAATCAGGGTTAGCTTACTGTTCCAGTATTAGTTTAGTACAAAAATCTTATCAAACGCAGTTTTAGTTGGACCAAGTTAATATTCATGACTTTCCTTGATGAATCCGTGTAAATGAGATAGAGTAAGCTAAATTATTTAGTGTTAACAAATTTCCAAATCCCATTCGTAGTAATATTCAGACTTTTCTAATATACAAGCAATTAACGTAAACAATGCTTTGGGATTTCATGTGATTCAATAGATTTAGAGAATTTCCAGTCCATCGCCCATTAAAAACTTTATTATGAGCATACACCTTAAGGACACTTATTAAATAAATAACTTACTCATGTGTAAACCGACAGTGGTTAATGGATTTTTGTCACCTATATTTATTTAATGACAAAATGTCAATCAACTTGATTAACAGAGGTCAATTCTTTTGTTTTATATTGGATCATTCTGGCTGATGGACATAGCATCGTTATCCACAATTTCAAATATATTAGCAATCTAGAAAAGCTAAGTTTTTCGTTTATCACTAAAAGCTACTTTTATGACATCTATCGTTATTCTAAAAGGATTGAATTTAAAACGATCTATTTGCTCAATATATAAATTTGTGTCATGTCCACTTTCAAATTCTGAAGACGACTTTTATTCATCCAACGCTAGCTTTGCTTTAGCAGTCTCCTTCCAGAAATGCTTCCTAACAAATTTATAAGAAACGTTCATTATTACCACTATGCTTTCGTTCAACGACCAAATCATCCAATCACCAATAAATTTTAATTTAATAAAATTTAATTAGGCAAATATAACACAATCATTCAGGTTCCTTTAAATCGTCGTCACATCACGTACGTCTAAACAACCTTAAGTTAATAAACTATGATCGATCTTTTGACATGACGACCTGTCATTGCGTAACATAAAGCTAATAACGTAAGCTTTTCTTTGTTCACACCGGAACTAAGTGTCTGTAAGTAAACCAATAGTGTTTGTGGCCCATCAACAGCGGTCGATTGGTAAAAAAGGAAGTCAACCTACTTCCTAACTTGATTATGCTGAAAGTAATCAGAAATATAAAGATATTTTCATTAGGTGTAAATTTTAGGGAAATAAATACAGACATCTTGGACTCTTAAAAGTGTAAGAAGTAAAGATACGCAAGTTTTTAGGGGTTTTTTTTGTATTAAAACCTCTAAATCATGATCGGCAATAATGAAAGCCTGTAATTATGAATGATGTTTTCCTGTAACGAGACACTTACATCACTACGTTTTAAGCTTGTACTCTTGGTAATATAGAAAATTTATATAAAACTAGCGACCCGCTCCGGCTTCGCACGGGTATAAAATATATGGCCTACTCCACTATTTAATGGATGTTATTAGACATATAAACCTTCCTCTTGAATCACTCTATCTATTAAAAAAACGCATCAAAATCCATTGCGTACTTTCAAAGATTTAAGCATACAAAGGGACATCGGGACAAAGAAAGCGACTTTGTTTTATACTATGTAGTGATGATAATCAGACAACACTCGGCGGGGAAATAATAAAAGATATAGAAGACTGTTAATAATTAATCATATAATCGTAAACATATAACTTATTTTAAAGCCCACTGAAATCGCAGAATTGAGTCGAAATAGGCCTTGTCATTTATGTTTGCACCCGCTCACCATGGTGAAACAAACCCTAGTTTGGAGTAAACACTATTTACACACCCGACGTAGGTGCTACTTATGTTTAACTAGCTTCTATATTCTATATATGGCATTGTTAAAGCTGTTAAATGAATTAGCTAATTAGTTATTTTGCGGTAAAATTGTTTAAATATTAATTATGAGATAGTTTCTGTTTATCGGCTACATAAAGAATGTAATTCATAGGAAACTTTCATCTGTCACAAGTAAATTTTTTTAAATATAATCCGTAACTTGAATAAATAAAGCTAATATTTAACATTGACCAATTTAGAAGATTGTAGTAAAAAGTATATTACCATGTAGGTCAATTCTACGCCAAAATATCACGAAGGCCGTTGCCTAGCAACAGAGTTGATGCATTGTGCAAAGCGACAGCTGCGCTTCGAATGCATTTTATTGGCTATTGTCACTCTTATTTTATATGCACCCTACATTATATCACTAAAATAAAATCCCTGAGTGATTATGTAGCCCTGGTACACTAAAATCAGAAAATATAATATTTCGTATGTGTATAAAAATTTAAATACATAATTATTATTATTAATATAACGTATAATTAAAAATATATACAGATGACGTCAATAAATACGTCAACTAATTAAAAAATCATTTTACTTTAAGAGGAAAGTAATGAAGTATGATAAATACTTTATTATATTAGTCATTTTGTCCATAATAAACATGTTCCAGGTTAACTTATGCAAATGTTTTGTAAAGTTTATGTATGTACAAGTTTATTGATATATTGAATATAATGCTTACTATTATTAAAAAAATACGTCAAAATGAGACAAATCATAGTTTTTATTCTCACAAGAGTACGATATAATTTCATACTCATAACATTAAGAAATCTCGTTGGCAAATAACATTTTATAACTAAACCGTTCAACACAAACCAAGATCATAAAACTAACAACCACTCAACTAAAACTGTCATCCAAATAAATATAAAAATCCACCCGCAGCGTATAGTTTTAATTAACGTAACGGAGTAACAATAAAGAATTTATGGGAAAGGTCAGGTCCGTAACCACGTTGAGTACTAATAGAACCTAGATTTAGACTAGACTTTCGTGTGGTTTAATTGTATGCCCTAACGTATATTCGAAGGACCTTTATAAAACCAGATTTTTTGGTTTGAAATGTCGTAAAGGTGACCAAAGAATCAATTTGTGTTCAGATTTGTTTACTCCTGCTTAAATGTAATTAGCAGAGTGTGGTATGCGTAAATAGCTATTTTAAAATTTCAGGCGTAATATTTAATATAGTCGTACCTAGTATAGTATTCGTATATCGCTGGCCATAACTCCAATTATATTTAGTTCTCTTATCAAACATTGTTTTATTTTAAGTTAATAATGCATGTCATAAACGAATAATTTATTTACTGTAACATTTTTTTTCTTTTGTCTAAAAGCAAAACTATAAGTGTAATATATAGTGCTTCAAATTGTACTCCACTCTTTCTTGAGTGACCTGAGAAGATTATACATAGAAGAAAGAAGAAGATTATCTCCGTGAAAAGTCCATCTCCTCGCGTTCACTACGTAAGCCTAATGTGTGTGTTCATATTTCATAAGGCACGCGGTGAATGCCAAGAGAGGTCTTAGTCTACAGATCAAGAGTGAAGAAGAAAGGCTTAAATGCTAGAAGAAAATAGAAGAATTTATCATTCATTTATATGCTGTACATCATAGTGTTGCCTCATTTCAATTTAACTTCAGTGATTGAATGAATAATATTCACACATTTCAACACAGATAAAGAACATATTAACAATAGTTCAATAAAATATATAATACTGATTAAGCACGTTTTTGTTCTGCTGTGCTTTTTGAACGCCTTATTTTATGCGATGATTATTACACAAAAAAGTAAAATACTGCTAGTATATTGTTTGTAGGAGTATCAAATCTCGTTTTTCATCGGTTGTCATTATAATACTAAATTGTATTCTTTTGTGCTTTTGCACAATTAAGGTTATGTTTAGTTTAATATAAATTAAAACAGTTATTTATATCTCACCTTACCATACAATTCGTTTTTATTATGGGAAGACAAACAGACTTACAGAGACATAGTGATGACTAAGTATTGAAATTGATTATATATTTTTAAGATCACAAAAACATATTTTAGGTCTATAGTAATCTACGTACAAGTTTGTTGACCTGAAGCATTCCATTTCATAATTAGAAATGAATGCAGTTTTTTAATGGTATTTCATTACTTAAATTCGCATTTCCCTAGACAAACATTCGCATTTCAAAAGTAAAGTAACTAGCATTATTGTAAGGCATTATGTGTATTTACATTAAGAATTTATGTATTTTGGATTTTATCCATCCCGAAAAGATGTGCATATAAATTTATATTAAGATATTTCACTACAAATTAAGTCTCCGATGTTCAGTACACCCCAAACGTGATAGACGTAGATTTATACGTATTTGCTTAAAACGAAAATTTGCAATAATTTTTGCATCACGTCTACTACTTTGTAAAGAAAAAGTACTCGTATTTATATAGGTGTTCATGAAAAAGAAAAATCATATACATACTAAAAGAAATATCGAGAATTTATTTTTATTTAACAATACATTGTATTATATCGTTAATCCGTTTTTTTCTAGAATAATTTATTTTCCTTTACCACAATATACATACATTACAAAAATTCTTAGTACGACCACAGGTACGACTATAATTTTCTTCATTTCCAAGGGATACAATATTTCGATTTTGTTAATAAACTTAAGCTAATCCCTTTAAACTACCCATAGAAATATATTATTTCTATCTTGTCTAGAAAACCTAAGTTAGTCCCTAAGCCACCCATAAACCACCATAACCAATATACCTAAGCATTCAATAATCCATCGACATTGCCCGTGCCTTATTCCTCTCCTCAAGTGCACGTGAACAAACACTTTATTACATTGTCATCAGAGTAGACTTGTACTTACGTGTGACAAAACTCACAATTGAGGACAAAATAACGCTGCAGTGCTAATGACTCATTAATACTGTGTCGCAAGCAAACAAAGATGTATTTTTGTCACGGAAAATTTTAGTAGCGAGACGGTTTATGCTATGCAATGTATTTTTCTGATTTTTATGTGGTACTGTATGTTAAAAAGGGTATCTGTTATTTCACTTGTGTTTATGGAAAGATATGTATTTAATTGTCCTTGCAGGTTAAGGTCTTCATTATAAGATAATATTAAGTGATTTTCAGAATTGTATAGAATCTACAAAGCTATACAGTAATTGATTATATTTAATTTGTGTATGTTATCACATTATCTAGATATAGATGGAGAGGTAGGAATGTCACATACAATCATTCACATCTTTTCCCTTTCGTGCTTTCGCTTCGCTGACATCCTTATTACTCTACTTAATAAGTTTTTGGGGCTTAGCACTTATGATACTTTTTATATACATTATATTATATACTTTCATACATTTCATGTAGCAAGCGCTGAATAGATATATATACTTGGTACAAGTAAATGTAAACAGCTGAAAAGTCTTTAGAAATATTATATATTTGTCGCCGACAACAAGTTTAATGTCACGCAAGGTTCTTGCATACCGTTTACTGTGTCAAAGTTATCAAAGGATAACGAATATGTGTAAGTATGTGACAAATAACCGAAAATCTTGTTCGATTCGAAACAAGCATTATCGGAATCGAATCGGGCAAAATTGGAACATTGCTAACATTACCAATCAAGGCCGATTGTGCGTTATTGTTACGATAAACTTATATGGCTATAAACCTGTTTTATGTATCGATATTTGAAACACCAGAAACTTACGGTATACAAAATCATCTATACATCTTTCTTAATTGTATTTCTTAATTTAAATCTTTAGAATTTTTGTTTCTGTCCGCGTCATCAAAGTATTTCACTTCAAAATACATAATTTATGATACTTTAGAATTATATAAGTTCCTTGTAACATAATATTTCGGTAAATTATTATTGGAATCGAGCTAGAATTAGTTTTGAATTAGTATAGATAGTTATACTAGACATTTGTATCTTTACGATGTATAGCATAGTAATATATAGACACATATAATAATATACATAAACACACACACTTATTTACGAACTCATTGTAAATTTAATTACGTCCTTTATGATACAAAAAATATTTAGAATGAAATGACATATTGTAAATCACACCAATTAACTAATTCGCGTAATTCAAGTCTTTATCAAATTCAAAAGCAAAAGTCATTACCAATAAGTAATTAAGGAATTGACAATAATGTATGACAATACATGGTATATTCTCTATTGGTAGTAGTTGTATTTACAGTAGCATGAAAGGTTCTCAAGAATAATCTAAACGACTTTTCAGTGTGAACAACGTTACAATCGATAAACATTACTTCAATTGGTGTGTACTTTGTATCTGCTAAAAGGTATGTATAAAGTAAGATAATTTTAGATGTACATATATTGAACTAGCCTCTTGGTAAAAGCATTTGAGACTTCTGATATGAAGAAGTTAAAGATTTTTGTTGTATTTAATTTAAGTATTTGAAGTTATAAAGTAATATATACTATCTGTGGTTATATTTACATATTCGTGTTCTGTGATATATGTACATACCTATAAACAATTAACTATTTCCTTTGGGTTGTTCTTTCAACTACGATATATCTGTTAGAGGAATTATAAAGTCTGTACAAACTGCGCATTTGTACACTTATTGAATAGTGATTGTAATAATACCTCGTAATTTACACTTATTCATTCAATCCAATACAACCAACGAAAAGCTAATAGAGTGAAATAGCAGAAGACGCCTACTATGTAGAAAGGTGATGTGACCTTGTTGCTATGGGCCCACCAAGTACTACGGAGGTAAAGGTCATTAGGAACCAAAGGGACTAGGGACAGATTATTCCCCAAAGAGGAGATTATTATACCCATTAGTAGATAATTCATTAGGTTTCATTCAGTATTATACATACGTTCTTATTGTTGAGCGTGAGTACGCCGTGAGTCTATATGTATTCGCTTCGTTATTGATACATTAAGATAAGTTCGCAATCTTTATTAATGACTCAATCTTTTATTGGAGAGTCTATCTGTACTTTTGCTTTATTTATAGATGATCTTAGAAGTAGTGCAATTGAACATTCATGATTATCTTAGTTAGACAGTACAGAGCGAGTATAGCAGACATCACATAGAGGTTGAGGGTTATGCTAACAGAGTACTATGATGCCATTGAGTGGCTAATGCGCTAATGACTAAACAGCAGTGAGTGCAATCACGCTATAAAAGTGAAATCTAGAGTGGAGCGAGTAGGCGCAACCTGCCCATGAGGCAGATTTCCTTTTTCCATCGCGCGGCGGCGGCGGCTGGCACGAGGCGCGATAAGGCAGGGCCGCGGCCAAAGGTTGGCGCCACGTGGGTCGCCGCGAGGCTGAGCGCGGGCCCTGGCCCAAGTGACGTCAGCGCGCCTCCGCGGGGCAAGACGGGCCCCGCGCCGCGCCAGTGTCGCGCGCGCCGCCACCACGACCGCACGCCGCTTCAGCATTGAGCCCCGAGCCACGACCACGAAGCCCCGTGAGTATACCCACGCACCGCCGACGCCCGCGCCCCCTCCCAGGCGCCCTCCCGGCTCCCAGACCCTCGCCCCCCTTCGCCGCCTACGGGCCCGTCTCGCGCCCTTGAGCGATGGGCCCATTTCGCTCACCAGTGTCGCATCTTCGCACCAGCCACCGTCTATTGTTGTGAAACTGGCCGTCGTTGCCTCGCGTCGCTCCCCCCACGCGTGAGAGCGCTGCCAATCGGGCCCCCGGTTTCTCGGCGGTAGGTGTTGAGCGAAGCAACCTTGGCGCATCGTGCAATGCAGCGGGGACCTTGCAAGTCACGCGTCACAGTAACCTCGCCTCACGCCGAGTTTGTTCCTCTACAACGATTCACATCATCTGCGCTCTAAACGATAAATTGTTAGCACAACTGTACATTGCTGTTTTTAGCGCCGTCACTGTACTGAACATTTGAAACACTCAGTACTGTGCGCGTAATGTATAGCGGCCGCTAACAATCATTTGTCCGAAAATATATTTTCACTCTCCGTAGTAGCGGGCGGTCGTCGATAGACACAAACACTAACAGCTGACCGAGGGAGTACATCTTTTTTCGACAGATAAGAGTGCGGCGCTCGGTCACTCAAGGACGGCCGACCAGTATCGGTCGCGTACTCGTTTATCATTAAGTCTGAGTGTGAAGTTGATGCGCACTTTTGTTTGTCGAATACGTTGTCGCACTGTTGTCATTTGCGGTTTCGTAAATACGTCATCGTTATCGGGATACGGCGCTCGCGGCGAAGGGGCCTCCGAGGTATCGCCGCGGCCTCGACTCCATAGAGCACGCAACGCCGTCGTGCCTGTGCACAGCGGTGCGTGCGCTCGCCCGATCGCTCGGCACGGCCATCCTCGCTATCTCGATTGCAACGAGATGCAGCGCCAATGGGCACGTCTGTGCGTCCGCCGAGCCTCGCACTCGCGAAACGTCCCGCACTATCGCCGAGATTCTAAACACTCGTTACGTAACGAGCGCCCGTCCCAACATTTTGAAGCGCCATTATAAGTCCACTCATAATCCGTACGAGGCCTTTAGGTGTCTTGAGTTCACCTCGAGCTCGTTTAATTCATGGTCGAAAAACCGGTAGATGCTCACGCCCGCCGAGCCACTGCGATATTTCGAGTCTCTCGCTACGATCGTTCTCGTTATCAAATAAAGTAAAAGTCCGCTGAGGGGCGGAGTGGTGAGCGAGCTGGGCGACTAATGCGGTTCATGTTGCAGGCATTATGGTGAGGAAGTACGAGCGCTCGAGCGGCCGCCAGGCGTGGAGCGAGGAGGACATGGCGAAGGCGGTGGCCGCCGTGGTCTCGGGCAAGATGGGCTACAAGCTGGCCGCGCGCACCTTCCACATCCCGCGCTCCACGCTGCAGCGGCGGGCCAGCAAGGTGCGCTACCAGCTGCCGGACGAGCCCAAGCCGCTCATGGGCCACTACCGGCGCGTGTTCACCGACTCCCAGGAGAAGGACCTCGTGGGCTACATCAAGAGCATGGAGCAGCACTTCCTGGCGGTGTCGCGGCGGGACATCCGCGAGCTGGCCTTCCAGTACGCCGAGGACCTGCAGCTCAACCACCCGTTCGACGCGAACGCGCGCATGGCGGGCGAGGACTGGGTGCGCAACTTCCTCAAGCGGAACCCGGAGCTGCTGGAGCGCACCGTGGACTACGAGCCGGTGAACTTCGACCAGTTCTACCACTTCATGTGCCCGCTCTCGTGAGCCCCGGCGCCGCACTGACCTAGCTCAATGTACAGGTACGCCAACCAAATTCCATTCAAAGTGATCGAAATGTTTTCATTGAAGATTTTAATTAGGTGTCTAAGTGCATAGAAGAATTCTAGATAATTAACTGTTACGGTTACGTTCTTAAATTGTTTTAGGTGAGAGCAAAGCTCTGAACGCTTGTTCGGTTAAAGTTATGTTGAGTACTTATGTTTACGATTATTTTTAAATTTGTTGGTTGAAATTCTATATCTTGTTATTAATTTATACGTTTGATAAGACAAGGTTTAACTTGAAAAGGGCTGTGATAACAAGGAAAGATAAATCATATTCTTTATAGTATATTTATGTCCTACGGTAGACGATTTAATATTTTCATACACAGTTATAAAAGGTCGATGTTTACAACCTTTATATTACCTCCCTCCACATGGACCCCATTTAGGAAATAAACGTAGTGTTCGGTAAAAGATATTTTTCTACTATGTAATAAGGTAATAGATATTAAATTAAATATAGTCCACTGGTTTTAGCAACTCATATTTCTCCTGTGTTAAACTTCGAATTTGATATAATGTGATAGTTAAAAAGTTACAACATTCAATCCTTGCTTTCGCACCTCATATTTAATACTAGTAATGAGGTAAAGATTTCGTTATTCATTCATAAATATTTATATATAATTGCCATAGCACAGTCTATACAATTAAAGTATTTGTTACTACCTTACCTATATATTTTTATTGTATAATGTAACAACCGTGTACCATGTTGTTACATGAGAAATATATGTATACAACCTTTATTTATTGTGGAATACGAGTAGGTAGATAGATAGACAAATTTCTAAAGACAAGTGTATGGGCATATTGTGTTACGAGTAGATATATTTAATTGTGTAGCCTTAGATAATTCAAATTTTAATCAGTGTACTTATATTGTTGTTTAAGCTGTAACTTAAGTTGGAGCTACATTGACTTGTTGTAAAAGTTTCACCTTATTATGCAGTAAAAATGTATGCCAAGTGACTCGTTTATTATGATTCTAAGATATCAACGAAATGATGATAGATCTAAAATATTGTGCTTTATAAGCGTAATTGCATAATTAATAACAAGCACAACTACACATGTGAACGAATAAAATATGTGTTTTGTTTATGTAAAGAAAAAGTAAAATAAATCGTAATCTATTTCATAGTTTAAAGAATACAAAATAATAGCCATGTAATGATTACAAGGCAATGTTTTTTATACTTAGCAACAAATATCGGATAAACAGACACAACGAAAATTATTACTGAATTATATTCTCAAATTATGTATCAATTTAACAACAATCATATAAAGTATGAAGAAGATTGTACTGTATGATAAGGTGATTCTTTTAATGAATTTTATAAGGTTACCACACAGTTGTCATACGAAAGGTATGTTTGGCTTAATTCAAGCACTTGCTTTAATAGTCAGTAACGGCTATTAGTGGCAATCCACTAACTAAAGCTCATTTATCAATGCCATTGTTTTGGTTAATATATGTACGTAGACCAATTTTAAAATGAGTAGTAAGGAAGAGCTTAATAAATGTATTGAACAATATTTAAACATTACGATAAAGATTTTTTTATCTCGTCAACATATTTTGTTTTATACAGTCTTCTATTAAACATGAAGATATTGAAATCAAATGCTTACTGAAGGTTTGTGCATACTAATTCCCGTTTACTTAGTTTATAAAAAAATCAATGTCTTACAACCTCCAGTATTGTTTGTTTGTCAATTTGAGAGCCTAGCGTGCGTCCAAACCAGTTCCTATCTAAATCCAATGTCAATATCATAAAAATAATAGTCTCGTACTTTGCATATTATGTCCAAAGTGTTGATCAGTTTTGCTTTTAGATTACGCTTTGCTAGATTTGTTTATTTACAAAATGGCGCCGTTACAAATCCTTTAAATTGACGAAAAGGAAATTGAATTTGACTTTTTCTCGAGTAGTTTTTTAGTTCATATACTTAATGAAAATAAACTTTTTTTTGAGTACATGATAGAAATTAGCCAAATATTTAACATTAAATTTCAATTGAATTGAGCCATTGAATCTAAACTTCAAATTGAAATGCCTTTTAACTTTTAAATTTAGAAATTGTTGCCTGTTAGTCGATACTGAACTTAATGTCATTGGCATTAATTGGTAGTTATTCAAATATCGTGTTTTTTAATGATCCGGGAATCATAAAATGCATGTAGTGATTACGAAAGCTATATTTGTTTGTTTTCATTGAAGTCCAGACATTGTACATCTTTGGTACTGGTAATATTATAAAAACTGTTTATTTTAAAATTGTTACAAAAATTAGAGAAATTTATTTACATAACCTACTTTAGAGTTAAATCATAACTTGTGCTAAACTTACTATTACAATATGGGAAGAATTTCTTCACATAAGTTTTTAGAACCTACTTGTAATAATGACATTATTATCCTGGATACAAAAAATATAAAAAACATACAAACACATTTCAACTACTATTCGTTCTTAGTAACTTCGCTCAATCCAAAGCACTCAGAATAATAATTTTGATATTTTTATTTATTACTTTGATGTTAACTACTACAACAATTACCAAACTCTTCATTGTTAATACAGAAAACATTACGTCAGTCATAAATATTAGTCAAAAGGAGAAGTGAAACAGGTTTCTCTAAATACAAGTAGTTTAGTACTAGGATCATATTCAATGTATTGAACTGTGAAAAACGGACTTTGATTTACCAAAGACCTTCACAATAGCGACTTAACCGTGATCACGACATAGTATTGGATACCTTGAAACATTTAGTCAGGCTACGTTTTGGTATAAATTTTAAAGAGTATACAATTCATATTCACGCCTCTACGTCCGGATAGGCAGAGATTATCGATCGCCACCTGGAACTATCCTGACAAATCTCTCTTTCTTCACCCATTAACAATCTCATTCATGCTCTTCTGTAAATTCTCTCTTTATAAAATTCATTATAGTGTCAGATTTAATAACAATTTCATTTCTCTATTGCATAAGGATGAATCCTGTAATTATAGATTACGTTTGATTATAAAAATAAATAATTAATATAAAGCTTATGCTTATATATAGAGACAACTGTGTGGAATGCCATAAGAAATTATGTTACCTGATTTTAGTGTTTTGATCTCTAATGATACCTAATTATTGTTAGTTAACTGATTTTAGTTGAACTACTCTGTTTTGTTTAAATGTTTAAGGTGTGATAAGTTATTAATTTAAGTAAATAAAAAGGCCAAACTTTTATGTTGTGTTTTAATCGTGTATCAATTACCACCATCACTCATGTCACAACTCAATATATATCTAAAGTTACGAAAAATATCGAATGTTCTCATGACAATTACATCCTTTAATCAAGCTTGCTTGCTTGTTTGTGACCCTGTATGAATTTCGAAGCTCTAAGCGTCCCCAAAGGGATGGAATCAAGTAAGTATAATAGCACATACTACAATAACAAAAAAACGCCTTTGATAAGAGATCGAAAACGTTGTGATCAGAATACACATTGCTCAGAATCGACGGAAAGGAGCTCAACACAAATATACTCTTTAATTAATTTCTCTAACATATTAAGTACATCTAACTAAACAGTTATATCTGTCATTTAAATAAATAGCTGATTCTTACTACGTTCCATAGTAAAAAACTACAAATGCATGTATCCCATCACATTTTTTAAAATTATTTATTATACATTCATCTTTTGACTAAGTCGGCAAAACCCATCACATTCTTACAAATATTGAGATGAGATTGGGTATCTGTACTACTAGTATTCTTATATGTGCCCATACCAGCCTCTAGTATTAAAAGTACAAGGAAAACATCTTGCCAATAACCGTGCATAGCTCTCTGTTTACAGAGTTGCACTTTATTACAGAATGGGCGGAGTCTAGTCTCGACAACAGACGTGTACAGTGATGCCACACAAGTTGTAGTATATACTGAAGTTACTTAAAAGCTTAGGTGGTGGGTAAAAATAAATATGACAAGAAGTCTTCGTTAATTTCTGAGGGAAAAGTTGCAACTAAATATAATAACTACGTAACAAAATTTGTAACAAACATGATGATTTAGTAAGACTGCCTCAATAGCACAATACCCGCTTCTTATGCTAACTAGTTAGTAACATTACTATTACATTAAATTAGTGAATAAATGGTAAAATAGAACAGCTTTCAAAGGGTGATCATAAACTCAGTTTATCTCTAAATAGCTCTGGATAGTTAGAAGCAGTGTTTGTACAACATGCTAATAAACCCTTTTTAAACATATAATTACCCCAAAACCTACTAAATTCATGCAATGCATACCTTTCTTTGAAATCTTTATCCGACATAAATGCTTTTCATTCTTTTTATTCTTTCGACTAAAAATACGTACCTACATAAAGAATTCATTTCTTTCAAGCCTCCGCCGCCATAGGACACAATTGTCTTAAGCATGATGCACCCAACAGTACCACACATACGAACATTTGAAAGTAAAGTATTAGGAGCAAGGCCAGTATCTCAGGAACGCATCGCTTCCCTAGAAGGTGTGGGAAGCTACGGACTTTTACGGTTCGGGAATTTCCAATATACTACGAACGTTGAAAGCTACGGATGGGGCTTTCGTAGAAGCGACAAGTTCCAAGAGGTATTCGGAGGTTTTAGGGGAAAAGTTACCGCAAACATGACAGTAAATTTTAAGCTTTTAGGTCAACATTCACTGTAGTCGTAAATGTAGTTGCGTGGTCAATAGGTAAGTAACCTACCTATCATTCTTCGCAGTAGGATGTGAGAGGTGGCTAAGAATCTAGGATTTCGTACAATCTATTGGATGATAGGTTAGCAGCCTGTCACAATATTGGATTTAGCATGCCTTTTATAGTCTTGTTTAATGTTTTAAAGAGTGGAGAGGCAACAATGGGCAAGATAGCTATCTGTTCCTTTATTGAATTCCAGTATAACATAGCTATAGTGTAAATAAAACAGAAATAAATTCACAGTTGCTAAACAGGAGCTTAAAAGCCCGGACCATTAAAAATAAGAACACAAACTTAACAAACCTCTTTCAAAAGCCTCCTTTGAATATCACAAAGAAGAATTCTGCCTGTGACAAGTCAATTATTGAAAAACTCAAATCGGCTGCGAATCGAAAATAAAAGTCCAGACACACAAAGGATGTGGCGCAAAAAACAGCATGGCTGCCGGAAGGTATTTCCGGCAATCGGGAAACTTCTATCGATGTTCGATATTTTAAGCTTTACAGGCACCAATATGAAAGGTTTAGTTTCTTAAATATAGAAAACACACATTTATTCAACATTGGATATAAAATGGACGTAAGATTCTCGTATCACATTTAAACTATAATGGTGACAGGTATGTACCAAATCTCTAAGAGAATCTTGAATCCTTTATACTACTTGTAACATGCCCAGAAAACAGCTGTTCACATTATTGTAATTTCACAAATCAGCACGGGATATCATTTTTATGAAGATCGATATGATTTTCATATGCATATAACTTAACTAAATAGAATGCACATCTGTCATTTTTTACCAATGTTCCATATGATATCACAACCCAATATTTATGCTAGAAGTAACCTAGGAAATATTATATCTCGTTCTGTTAACCCTGAATCTGTATGTATATGAATCTGCCATTCTTTTTAAAATTAGTTTGAGCTTATTTTAACACTTATGCATCGGAGACATAATCCCATAAAGAGTACAAAGAACCTTAACGTTTAAAAAATTATAACTTGAATTATTATCAAGATTATTTCTTATCTTCAACTATACTCAACTATCCTAACACATCCCCTAATCACCTCTTCTATATTCCAAACATATACCATACACATACACCTCCAAACAGTCAACCAATTCTTCACCACTACCCATACCTTACCCAACCATGTTTAACACTACGCCCTGTCTACCCATAAGGCCAGAACCCAGCTGTCGTGGCAGGCTAAGCCTTGTTGGGTGCTAGGGCGGGCGGGGGCGTAATTAGGCGGCCCGGGCGGAGGCTGGATCGATCCCCCGTTGCTAGGCAACCAGTGGGAACGTTTTTGCTCCCGGCTAAAGTGTGCCCGGGCAGTGCTACTTTGAACCTCGATCTAACTTTGCCCGGACTTCCCTGGGTATTGGTGGGTTGTTGATAGGTTTGGTTTGGTCAGAAAATATTGAGGTAATATTGTATTATATTATACTAGTGACCCGCTCGCTTCGCACGGGTATAAAATATATAGCCTACTCCACTAATGGATGTTATTATACATATAAACCTTCCTCTTGAATTACTCTATCTATTAAAAAAAACCGCATCAAAATTCTTTGCGTAGTTTCAAAGATTTAAGCATACAAAGGGACACAGGGACAGAGAAAGCGACTTTGTTTTATACTATGTAGTGATTGTGTTGTATGTTGTAAGGTGTGTTGTGGATCTTAGCCTATTCTGCAGGTGATGGTCGCGATTTGATGTGATAAGTTGATGATTAGTTGAGGTGAAGCAAACCATCTATGGTTGATATTATTCGTTATTTTAAATCATTGATACCATGTTCAATATATCATAACTTAATCTATGTAGATGGACTATCTACATTATATTTTCATCCACATTTAACATCACTTAATTTTGGGGCACCTCATAATTGCAACAGGATTAAAAATGGCGATACACGGAACACAAGTTAGGAACAGAACAATTTCTGAGTAACAGAGATATGGCTGTATGATCCAACCCCTAAGTCTCTAAGCACGCTTACCTTACCACTATATAAATATTGGATAAATCGAAGATAAACTAGGATAAACCAGGCATGTTCATATCATACTTTGGTATATATACATACGTCCCCAAGGGGATATGTAGAGTCTATCTATCGCCACCTCGAACGATATATATTCTTATCACTTATACATATGCATTAGGTACTAATATTGCATATGACATACCAATCCTATATAAACATAGTATTATAATAAGATACTAAAACTGTTTACTACACTACTACTAGACGTAACATCAGAGATATAGTATCCTCTTGCTCACTTTTAGAATATATATTAGATCCTCAACATCGTATTAGATTATATCTACGATACGATACGATGTCTATTATAAAAAATTTGCGACAGGTTGTTAATCTACCTAATGATTTTCTTAATAACCTAAAACATGCCGCGGTTTATGGCAGTGAAGTATATGTGTATGCTAATTCTCTCCCACCATTAGCATTATCAAAATTGAAATAACAATAGAACAAACTCGAGCAGATGACAAGTTAGGCTTAAGCGTTTGTAAAGGACTTCCCAACGAGCCCTGTTCTGATACTAACAGGTACAGTAGGAAACGGAAAGAATAGAACACATGATGTATATTATTATTACACCCTAATTCACAGGGATCTGCCCTTTTAAAAGGGGGTATGCTGTATGTAAAATTGTTGTGTGCTTAGTGAATAAACGTTATTATTATTTATTCATATTCTAACAAAAACATCACGGCTGTTTAAAACCAAAATCTGGTAAGAGCCATTTTGTTTTCAAAAACGTTTTTTGTATCTTTCTTAATTTAATATAAAACTAAGTAATGTAAAAACACTGACTGCTCTAACGCACTCAAGACCAAAGTTTATACTGATTAATTTTATAACTTTATACTTTTTGTCAGGCACATAATTTCGCTTGTTTTACATCTGCTGTAAAATTTTCTAAATAACTCTCACAAGGTTTTGGTTTGGAAAAGCCGATCATGTTCCTCTACCATGTGAAAAGAAATGTGACGTATGTGAAAATACATATTTGTACGCCATCATTATGTTGCATTTGGTGATACTTAGTGAATGTTACAACAAATCTGTGTAAAACAATGTCGTGCGCACATGAAATGAACAAAGTTTTGTCTTTTTCGTGAATGAATAAAAATATTTAATCGTAATCTTTCAGAAACATACATACGCTTCACGACTTGTGTATACACACTCTCTTTTTTATTTGTGCGGGGTAGTCAAAGGCTTGAATGCCCATAACCGAAATTTCGGAGACATGTTAGGTATGTGCCAGTCAAAACCCCCCGATTCATTAGATAGACAGCACCCAATGTAATAGGAAGTGAACCGTATCGCCATATATAGGCACTGAATATTACCTAGCAGGTTTCCTCACGATGTTGTCCCTCATAGTTCCAGAAATTTTCAGTTTTAAGAGTATACGAGTATACTTTAAGCGTCGCCAAAACTATGGTTTACGTTTATAATCATAATGCTTGGAGCTATAGTAGTCTATGGCCACCTCGAACAAATGCTACTGTTACAGTGGAACCTTCCAGACACAATCACTCATTTCTGCATCCCATTGTATAAAATCCTTGCACGGTGCAGAATTCATTAGCATAAGTCTTCGTTAAGCCTCCTCTTGAGGAAGCTATTTATTATAGAACAGGTAGGAAGGTTCTCTAGAAAAAGGTATGCTAAAATATGGTAGGTGATGGGTTGTCAACTCTTTGGAAAGTTTACTTTAATACGATGATGCGTGTTCGTGGCAAGGAAGCTTCGACTCTATTAGAAAAATCGTGAAAACAGTAATATTGGTATTGTATGAGAATATTTTTTTTACTACGCATAAATTACCCAATGTGATATTGCAACTCCACGATGGTTTTTCTTATAGAATCTATGGTGTGTATAAAGTATTTATTTTGAAAAAATAAACGAAAAAATAAACAGAATATTGTATTGGAAAAGATCATAATTGGAAATTCTTATCACGACTAAGTCGGTTTGTGTTTTGAAGATTCATTCTAGATACATAATATATTCACGTCTTTACGTTCCACGGGATAGGCAGAGACTATTGATCGCTATCTGGAACCATTCTAGTTCCCTGAAATCCTGATTATCCTTACCCTGACCACAAACTCTTAATGCCTTACACTCGAGACGCGGTAACCCTAGTGCGAACATAAAATTAATTTGGCAACATTTCGTAGTACAGCTACGAAATAAAGGCTCAACTACAAACTACGAATGGGGGTTGAAATGTCAGGGAATCCCTTTGTATCCTTTGTGAAGTCCCGACATTGTTCGGGGAGTGACTGAAATTTCATCCCGTCCTGAGCTGACTTAACCCCTAGTATTCTTACACCTTTTAAATATAGTATTAAATTCTTGTATGGGTGATTTAATACAAATAAAAGTGTTGTTTAATACAGTTTATTCTTACCTGGAACGTGGCTTTGAGTATTATGTAAGAGATGACTAAGGGACTAGAGGTAAATGGAAGTTATTGGACGATTGCTTAGTAAACTGGCAGGTCGAGATAGTTTAGATCATACATCGTATTTACGGAGGGCTTTGACAGATCATGTCAATGTTTTAGCTGCTGATTTACGTTTTAGGAATGATTTGATATGACTTTATTCATATCAAGAGATTCATAAGATTTCTCGTGCCCTAAACCACACATGGTTATCTCCGCAAATTAGTTTAATTTAACATATGTGCTATGCTAAATATTCCATTACGATATAAACGCAATACATATACATACAATATAAATCAAATAGCAGAGAAATCGCACAAACAAACTAACGACATTATAAACTTATATTCACTACACAAATTTGTACAGCACAAACACTCCATACAAAGTTTACCAGTCACCTCAATTGTACGCGGAACCCATTTTACACTCTACTGCGCTCGAATTAGAATACGGTATCCAATAACAACGATTCGACACAGGTGTTTGGCAGGCAAATTTATAGCTTATTTCGTATAGAAAGAAGGTTGGTATTCGCGTATGCTCCTCTGGTTTCCCGGACGAGCTGGTTGCCATGGTCACATTTGCAGGAATAATAATAATGAAATGGTACAGGTGATGCTATAATCAATACTCTTGTCTGTACTGGCTACAAATAACTACGAGTTTTTAACATACGTGGTCCTGTGTTAGTGGATGGATATGGGATGGTAGTGGTTTCCTTTCCGGGACTGGGAGTAAATTGAATATAATAAATACATGTCTATTATAACAGATAATAGAAGATCTTATAATAGGTGTTGATATCACATAAATTCTATATAACTTATTAATGATATAACAAAAACAAGATTTGAAATTACTAAGAAGCTTGAAGATTAATTTTGTCGTTATCATACTAAAGCAAATCAGACTTTTCGGTGCAACCTTTGATATTAAATCTACAGCGGGTAAAAATAATGAGTTTTTCCCATAAGTATCTCTTACATCTTTTCTTTTACTTCCCTTAAAGTATCGAACTGTACTTAAGAATGAAAATAAAATCGTAGGTAAGGAATCTCTCCGCCCAGCGCCATACCAAATTGCATCTCTTATGATCGCTAGATAAACCTACCGCCCAAGCAAGGTGGAAGGTATTCGAACTGCTATCAACGAGCATTTGTAGCTTATCTCTACGGAGAGTTGACAAACAAATATTTGTGATATAGGGTAAAAATCTGCAGTCAGCTTTACTTGAGTATTCTCGTCTTTTAATGTAAAGAGTCACAAGCTTACTTAGATGAGTGGTTAAAAGATGCCATTATCCAGTTATTTATTTAAATGAAACAAACATTAGAGCTTTACTTTACAGGGCTATTCCTCATAACATATTTATTCTAGTAATTTTTTATTTGATTTTTTTTGACGTGCCTAATGCATATTTTGAAACTAATGCATCTACACGAAAATTCTTCTAAGTAATATCTCTCCCACTCATTGACAGACTCTATCTAATAAAAAGTAGACTTTAAAGTTCATAGAGTTTCAAGTGATGATTTTGGTTACAAATATCTATATAAAAACTTAAATATCTATAAATTGGATACTTTTTCTTAAGGCGGATAACTTATGTACGGGTACACCTCCTGAAGAACAAAAGAGCATATATGAGAAGGCAAATGTGAGGGATGCAAAAGAGACGTGTCACCATCGCTCCAGGTGACGATCGATAGTCTATGCCTATCCCCTTAAGAACGTGTAGAGGAATGAACATATGTATGTATCTATATATCTAAGTATGAGAATATACGTATGTGTTATTCAGCATATTAGTGTATCCCGTAGATCGTTTGAAGTAGGTACGTATTTACGTAAGACGTTCAGTTAAGGGACGTGTTTCTAAGAATCTCTGCCGACAGTACCAATTGTGGGTTATTTTTCACACACCCTTTGTCTCCGAGAACAGCGTCAGGGCTCATTTGCTTGCAGAAGGTGGCCAGGGTTGTGCAACATATAAAAGCACATTAAAAACCATTTTTTGGTAAATAAAATTTTATTCAATTTTTATAATGAGTAAATGTAGTCTTTTTTTACCAGTAATTTGCGTTTATTATAGTAATTATCTCTAGACAAGAAGTAATCGATGTCAAATAAAATACTACCTATCGAAGAATGACATCTAAAATAAGGTACCTACTACAGATCAAAAGACAAATCTTACTAATGTAGATAAATAGCTGCTGTTGTAATATCTAATCCGAGAACAGCGTCAGGGCTCATTTGCTTGCAGAAGGTGGCCAGGGTTGTGCAACATATAAAAGAACATTAAAAACCTTTTTTTTGGTCTATAAAATTTCATAAAATTTTTATAATAAGTAAATGAAGTCTTTTTTACCAGAAATTTGCGTTTATTATAGTGATTAACTCTTGAGTAGAAGTAATCAATGTCAAATAAAATACAACCTATCGAAGAATGACATCTAAAATAAGGTACCTACTACAGATCAAAGACAAATCTTACAAATGTACATAAATAGCTGCTGCTGTAATATCTAAATTACTTTCTACAGTATCTTATGGCACTTTTAATTCATCTATTTATTTCTTTACATCATGACAGTCGACAACCCTTACACAGCATATTCTGGCGACGAAGTTTGATCATAACTCAATATGCGAGTCATTTTCATACAACACAGCACCTGGAGATGTGAAATAAAACACAAAATATCGTTTCAAACAGGGGATATAGTGATAGAGTGATTTGATAGTTTGGTCTGTACTGTATAGTATTATATTATCTGTGGTTTGGTTATGTTGTTTATTTGTTATACTTACGGAAAGTACACATCACTACATAGTATAAAACAAAGTCGCTTTCTCTGTCCCTGTTTTTTAATAGATAGTGATTCAAGAGGAAGAGTTATATGTATAATAACATCCATTAAATAGTGGAGTAGGCTATATATTTTATACCCGTGCGAAGCCGGAGCGGGTCGCTAGTAATACATAAACTAGACTATTTAACCTTGATATTGAAATGTTCCGTGTATTTTAATGTAGCTAAAACTTGCCGTTGTAGCTGACTTTGTCTTAGTATGATAATTGATGTGACTAAGGAACTAGGGACCAATCAAATCTATTTGACAGTATACTAATAACCCGAACCTGATGTTTTTATCTACGCCTTCACGAACCCTATCGATTTGCCCAAAGTTTCTCTTGATATTTGTCAAACAGATTACTTATTATTATCCAACATTCTGTCCACCCCGAAAAGAGATCGACAGACGTAAATGTACGTATGCATGTCCCGTCTTCACAAAGATATACGCGCGTTAATATGTCTACAGCTATACTGATCTTAACCCTGTATTTCCCTTGGTAAACGGCGGGAGATATTTCAGGGTAAAGCCTGCTTGACCCGGGTCTTATCTCGGGGCTACCCGGGAGAGGGGGTGTCGTAAATCACCCCGGAATTCGGCGTCGAGTTATTGTCAGATTTAACACTGGCAACACTGCTTTTTTTAAAAGAACTAAGATATTGTATGCAGATATATTTTGCGTGTTTATACCAATTTATTAGATAGCAGAAGCTTTATATAGGTTTTCAAATAATAAAATATATGTTGAAAATGTGTTTTCTAAGGTTTGAGTAAAGGTTTTAGTCTTCAGGCTTCCCTAAAATTATATATTTTCTAATTTCGGATACTATACACAATGGACCTTTCTCGATTCCTGAAATATATGTACAAAAGTTCTTTTGGGGTTATTTTAATGGGTATTGTAATTTAGAATTTGTCGGCTCTAATTAAGGAACATCGGCAAAGAATAGAAGACGGGTTGATGATTAATTACCCGGCAATCATTTTTAAGGAAGATAGAAGGTTTTGCAAAAATACATTTTCTTCAAGATATTTTCGGTGCAATCCCTTGTGATTAATTACAGAATAATATAACAACACAGAATTTTATAATAATATTGTTTTAAAAGGGTTGTGTAAAAGGAGGTTTTTATTTCTTAGTAAACCTTCTTTTTTCAATATTTCAGTTTTATTTATATTTACTTATTTTGTATCAGAAATTATACCACAGGTCATTAGCATTTATCATGAAATTTACACTTCGTTAAAATAACATTGGCACTAAAACTAATTAAGTAAAAGAGAATCTCAAAAAGATCGCAAATCCTGTTAAAACCTCCTTTGAGCACGCTCTCCTTCTAATGCAATATCCTTGTATCGTTGCCCCTTTGAACGCGCGAAAGATTATAAAACGATATGTCAAACAACAAAAGAGCGGGGACACGTGCCGCTCTAAGCCTCGAAATAATTAAAAGCTTGTGAGTGAATCTGAAAGCTAATGAAGAAAGGCATACAATGACGCAGTGAGATAACTTATAACTCAAGAACATGGTATCAGAAAAGGTTTGACGTATTTAAGCCTAACTTAACTGTTAGTTAATGGTAGCAATTATATTTTTGTTAAGTTCTCGGTGAGTGACTGTTGTCACAGATAATATAATTCAGTGTTCTAGCTATACCTTCTTAAAATCCTTTAATGTATTTGTAGGTTTTAAACTGGCAAATGATATAAAAATATGGCAATTTAAAAAAAACAGCAGCGGCATAACGTCGTAGGATTATGGCCACAAAAACAGTCTACAGACTTCCCTTGAGGCTCACATAAATTTCAAAGAACCTTTTTACGGATAACCTTTTTGTTGAACCCTGTTTTAATGTAATATTCTCGTATCCCCCAAAATCTTAAAAGGTTAAAACAACGTGTCAAAACCAAAACAGAAATAACGGATTCAAAAGAATATGCTACAAATGTTATAATTTATTTTTTTATATTTATTACGCTACATTGTCGTCAGGTAAATACAGTAACGTTAAGTTGTTTATTTATTTATATATTTCTTGAAATGTAACTTGCATTTGTACAAGGAAGTATGTGGGTTTTAATCTGCCAAAAAATATTGGTAATTTTTTCTATAATATTATTCCGAAAATGCTAAGTTCCAAAAATGTTAAGTACTGTTCGCTAAAATATTAAGACTATTTTCCGCTGTTTTATATCCAGTGGTAGTGGTTGGTTGAGTTGATGGTTAGTTATGAGTAATCCCAAAGGTAAACGCCTCTGGGGACATTACCCTGGGGGCTATCTGGAGTAACATTTCGGGACAGCTCCAATGAAATGAAAATACCGTTTCAGACTTTCTGATAAATTGCTTCATTTGAATATTTCTTTTCTTTGCCGTGAATTCAAACGGGATAATTAAACTAGCCAACATACAATTATTACTGTTTGATTATTTTTTTATAAAACCAACATAAAACAAATCTATGCTATAAATTAATATCTTATGCTATTTGACGTAAATTAAGTTATGTAAAATGTACTTAAGTTAACCAGGAAGGTTTCCTTTGTAGCACCAATTCTTAAAACGTTAAAAAACTCCTATTTTATTTGTTATACAATGATTGAATATCGAAATTCCATGCCACACCCCTGAATTTCTTAACAAAGTTTCGATATCCTCAACGGAAATTAAATCTGCCAGCAAATTACTTTCAACAAAGACAGGAAGTACGGTTGACGCGGATGCAGTCTGAAGAACGATGAAATTAATAGTCTACTCTTGTAGGAATCTTGGATTTTTCATTAAAATTCTGCGGACGAACTTGTATCACCTTTATCTACAAGCCACCGAGCCAGGTAATTTCAATGCTAGATACTGTCTGTATAGAAATGAACCATAGATATATTACATTACTTTCAGGTAGAGGTAAACGTATTTATTTCGTTTCTAGCCTTATGTGTCAAATAAAAATAAATCTGTTTATGAGATTAAAACCAACTGAAATCATATTGATCATGAATTCATTACGTTTATCAAAGCGAATTTACGTATTTCTGAATAGTAGACTGTTTAAAACAAGTCTGCTGACATAGAAACACAATCACCCAAAAAACGTTACTAGCATTAAACGTCGGATCAAGATGAAAATTGTTTCGCCTTCGCGCTCAATTCGAAATGGCGTCACGCGGTCTAGCAAGATGGCGGGTGGCGGGGGAAATAAAGTCCCCCTCACACTGTACTTTCGTTTATTAGCTTACCTCGCATAAATGTACAAGTATAGCAACAGAGACAAAAGCCAGAGAATGAATATATTTCAAACGATTAAATAGATTACATAATTGTTGTGTATTCTTATAAGGGATGGCTAAAACCTAGGGTAGCATGGGGTGAGGATGGAATATTTTACGACTACTATTAATACAAGCACGGTCTGGGACCTGTCGTAAAAGACGATTAACTAACTTTATCAAAAACATGCGAAATGAGAAGGAAGATTTTCGGATACGTTTGTTCTGTCTACCGTATAGGGTTAATGGTCGGGATAATGTAAGGAGTGCAAAGGTTCTTCACGCACAAAATTATTAGTCGTTTATTATGCCATTTGTGTGTGTCATATGACTAATAAGTTTGATGAGTTCTTTTTAATAGCTTTAGGTTACTTTTTCTACACTAAGGTTTAGTTAACATGTTCGGTTTGCCTACTACATATTTCAGTTAATACCAAAACCTAATTCCGTCATCGCACCTTTTTGTCTTTTGCTCACTTTTCCCTAATCATTCTTTCATATACTCGTATCATATTCTCTATCAATAAAAATCAAAGATGGCAGAATTTTAAGTACCCATATTAGACCAAGTAATCTTAAAAAGCCTTGATAATGAAACTGATGGTGAGTAAGCCATATAGCAGTTATTCAGTAAGCATATACTAAGTTTCAGTAGCTCAGCACTTCGCAATCGGCAGATCCTAGGTTCGACTCTACTCGAGTGGGTAAATATTATATGTAACTATTTAAGGATAAACTTTTTGAGATAATCATCTGACTAGATCATATTACGTTAGGTACTAATAGCTGAACCACAGAAAAATATTAAGTACTAGATAAAATATACCAAACTTTTATGTAAATTAATAATCGTTAGTAACGTTAATATAGCTATAAAAACCGATTCGAATCCTAGACCCGTATTTACATTTAAACCTCAAACGTTATAAATAAATCACTGAACATTAAAGTGAGCTAAATAAATTATAAGCGACTTAAAAATGCTGTCTGTCAGTACAGCGGGGGCGGGTGGCGGGAGGGGAGGAAATGGCGAGAGCGTAACCATGGCAACGCACGGGGAGAAAACCCGAATTTTATCGATCTGTCAGCCTGTAGGGAGCTTTACGCTTGAGCCTGTTTGCTGATCTCGTCAAGATGTGACATTCGGAAATTAGATGCGCACTTGACTAGACACAACCCTTCTGGGTCTTAGCTTCCTAGTATGAGCATACGTCAAATTAAGGATTTTAACGTGCAAATGGTTGTTCAAAAATTATATCATGAAGAGGTATACGTATGTACATATTTTCTTTTTAAACAGATATAAGTTGTCAGTATGTGTGTCTATGAGACAAACAAAACAACATTAAGGGTTTTTTCGCATCATTTTTTTGTGTTTTATTATCCCGAAAAGTAAAACAGTTCTAATATTTAATAATGGTCCTCTCGATACATATTCGTCCTCTGCACTCAACATATTCTGACATATAATCGTTTCTTTTTATATAATTAATTGATTATGAAGGAGTATAATTTATTTGAGTATCGCTTTTGTTTTCGAGTTCCCCAATAAAATTTATGCTATCAATCTTCTTTTCATCTTTAGCACATTTGGTAACGATAAACAAAACAATACATAGACAACCACTTAGACCTAAAAAAATCCATTCTTTTTTATTATATTACAATATGTTTCCTATCATTACAGGTTTTTATAACCTAATGAGATATACTCGTATACCAATATCACGGTTTTAAACAACAATGAAAATATAATTTGAAAACTAAGATTCAGATAGTAAAACCAATGACTCAAATGTATCTTATCTAATGTAATTTGTAAACTATGATTCAGATAGTCAAACCATAGACTCAAGTCTTAGTCTTAATCTTGCCTAAGCACTTTAGTTTTAAAGCAGTTGGACCACCATAGACTAGGAAGTCTGAAATTCGCTGAGCCAAAGTAAATACTTAGACAATTGTTCTAGATCGTGAAGCATATTGTTAACAAGCCAAATTAGTAATGGGCGACGTGAGACTTGAAGTGAAAGCCGCTATCAACAAACGAAGCCAATTTAACTTGCATAGTTCTGGCATCAGTGCATTCGTACTTCTAACGATTGAGATAGGAAGGTGCTAGGTTAGAATTGAACTCGGTGATATCGATAATTTGGTGTATTTGACTATTGATAGCTTTATGGAAATGTCGGGCGTAAAGTTTGAACTATAATTTATGTTGATTAGAACTATAGGAAAGAATGCGATAATAATAGTTTGTATTCGGTATTCTCTTGTTATTACGCAACAGAAAAGTTTTTTTAATTGTTTATAACTGAAAGTTGTTTATCATAATATGTTGAAAAGGTTAAGTTTGTCCATATTTACGTCTAACCTCATTACATTATTGACAACAATATTTTTGTCTGCTTGATATCGATTAAAGTGAGCCATTTACTTTATTTACAATAAATAAAGAAAGAAAACCAGAATGGTTTTCTAATCCAAGTATGATAATAATGAGAATCCCAAACAATCACATTTTCATATCATTTAAGGTACATCTGTCATACGAAACATAGTTCACATGTACATCTGTCATACGAAACATAGTTCACAACAAGTAGGCAAGCAAGTTTATCAATGAAAGAACTAACGAAAGGAAACATTCGCTCGAACCCAAATTGTCGAGTAGAGGTATCGCCAATCAAAATTCGAATCAGGCACTCCATGTTAGTGGGTAGAATAGAGGCAGGGGTGCACAAATGAGAGCAGCGGTATACTTTCTAAGCAAACATGAGGAAAACTCCAAGTTCTGTTATAGGGCTGGGTGCTATTCTGTAAAGCAAGGCCTTAGATCGAATTTACGGACTGATATTTAACGATGAAGAATGTTATCCGGTAAATTTTTAAATAATCTGCATTATCTATAAGAAACTGGCATACATATTGCATTAGTAAAGGATTTGTACTTTTAAGGGATAAGATTAATAGTTTCTGTAAACAATAAAACCTAGTTTGAGTTTCTTATTATCAATATTAGTCTAATTTGTTACAAGATATATGCGCTTTCATTCCATTTGTTTAGATGCTTCTGTATCAACGTCAAACACACACAACTAACATTAAACCTCTTCTTGTGTTATAAATTAAAATGCATAAGCATATTAATTATTGTTCCCTCTCGAGCTTGTCACAGGCATTTCTAACCTCGCCGTTATAGCATTAAAAAATGGGGCTAATTTAAGAGAATAGTCCCACAATTGCCCTTTGGCAACTATCGCTCCCCACACAGCCCCCGACTGTTCGCTTCCCGCATATTTTTTTATCTGGAGCATCCCGGCGGAAATAAAGTGTATTATGGAGCACAAACAATAGGTGCGCCGCCGTGCATAATACGATCACTTTTTCACGAAATATGGGCTTCAATTCGCGTCACAACGCCCTCGCGTTTTTCATTTATGACGCGTTGTATCTACAACTAACTGGATGTAACACTATAGTGAAGTGATAGTCACTGTTCACGGATATATGTTAATGCTACGTGCATGTATAATCATAATGTTTAGCAGTATAGTGTCATATCCTTGCCAGGTTCATGAAACTATACAAATCATTTTACTTTGAGTTATGTTGGATGGAATAATGAATTAGACAGAGAAATGTTAGAGCTATAGCTATAATTAAAAAGTTGATATTAGTTAAAGCAACGTTGTTATTGAACCTCTATTTACTATGTCGATTTATCATATGCATCATTGGAGTTAAATCCATAATCTCCAGAAATTTATATCACTTAATTGATAGATACACATATCACCCGTTTCATGTTAGTGGTTTAAAAGATGTCATAGATAACTTTATATTTTAGCATCGTATCATTTTGAATATATTATAACGTCTAATCTTCCAAAAACATATAAAACAAAGTCCACCCAACCTATATCTTCACCCAATAGACGCATATCTCACCATGATTGCTTTATGATATCCTATCGCAACTTTCCTTATAAATCTTGGTTAGTAGGTGCCTCCCAGTGCCGAATAAAAAGCAAGGTCCGATTAGCGAGGTACCCTTGAAGACGCGTCGGCGAGGGACATTTCTCATTGGGCGAGGGGGAGGCCCCACACTCGCCTCCCCTCCCACAGACGGCCTAATCATGAGATGGAAAGAAAAGAATTATTATGTACGAATATTATGAATTAAAATTTAGAAAAGGAGATAGAACGTGTGTGGCTGAAGTGAGAATTTTAGGTTAAATTACACGAGTACAGAATGAGCTACTAAATTTGTTTTTGTACACCTGCTTTTGGATATAGAATACTATGGAGATACGAATCTCTGACTACCCTGCAAGGCAAATTGCAAATCGCAAGGCAAATTCAAGCTGGTATATGGAATGGCATGTTATAATTAATTAATATACGCATCACGAAGGGTATTTTGGAAAAGTTGAGGTCGTAAATACTCTCCCAATAATCACAGATTATACATATATGTCACATAAACCCAATGTGCCCAACCCGCTCCGGCTTCGCACGGGTATGAAATATATAGCCTACTCCACTATTTAATGGATGTTATTATACATATAAACTTTCCTCTTGAATCACTCTATCTATGAAAAAAAACGCATCAGAATCCTTTTCCGTTCAAAGATTTAAGCATACAAAGGGACATAGGAACAAAGAAAGCGACTTTGTTTTATACTATGTAGTGACTAATGATTAGTCATTCTCTAAAAGATTTTTTTTTCTCAACAGTGACTTAACGAAATAAAATTAAGACTAGCAATAGTATAGACGTATTGGATGATAGAGGTCCTTAAAACAAAAAGTTCGTTATTAGAGGCATGAATATACTCATATTTATGTACTTAAAATACAGTCCTTAAACATTTCACCATTCTGTATCAATTAAAAGTAACCCTTCAGCAGACGCTGAGACAGTACTATTTCACTGGACGAAACTTATTCATTGTATATGTATGTTATATTTAGCAATAAAATATTGATTAAACAAAATAAAACTAAATATGTACAAATTAAAACATAAAAAAAACAACTAATTTTTATACAAGAATATAAGTCTAAAAATTTTGTTAACAATAAGAATAAAAAAAAACGGGAATACGATCAAAATGAATTTGAACAATAAAAATAGTTAATGTCTATAATAAAAATGTAAAAAATGTATAATTAAGCCACGAAATGTATCGGAGTTAGTGCGGTTTTTCCGATTCCATCCATGGTGATAGCGGGAATAGTCGTTGGGGGCGACAGGTTGGGGATGCTCTGCCACGCGCGCATCTCCCTACGTATCCTCTTCTTGGAGTGCGCACAGCATGCTCGATACACAACGTAGAAGGCGATCAAGCCAAGCAGCACGGAAATGGCTGTGAGCGCTATCCCGTATGTCTCCAGCTTCTCTTCCATATGGGCGTTGGTGGCATCGTTCGCTCCGTTCTGTGCGATGATGATTTTGTCTTCTTGCTGCTTAGCTCCGTAGTTACCCATGGTCAACAATGTTCGGTAGTTATTTTATAGATAGTTAGTTAATTTATTGACACGCGACTACAATTGGCGACCCGATGTGATGAAAACCCGACGTGAAGAAAAACCGACGTGATGATGCAACCCGACGTGATGATGAAACCCAGGAGTGATTTGAACACGCAACCTTCTGCTGGTAAACCCGATGTGATGAAAAACCAAGTGCGCGATGAACAGATACAATGACATAAAAATAAAACATATATTGAAGTCAAAAACGAGGAATAGTTACGAGTGGTTATGAGATACTATGAGCAACGAATGCAGAAATACGCTACATGTTCCTACATTTCTCAGGTAATACGAGTCAAGCCGCTGACCGCCTGGTGAATTGCTGATTCAGTGACAACAGCCGAGCAATGACGACAATAACATATGACGCAAAAACGTTATAAGAAGGGGAAAACTGTGGCGACCTCTAGAGCGCCACACACAGAGAGAAACCTAAGTAAAACCTAAGTCGCAATTAGTTAAACATAATTACCACAGATGACGCCGCCAATAATAAAATAATAATTACACAAATTAATTTCCTAGAACGCGCAAGTGAAATATTTATCGGAAACAAGATATATAGCCATAGGCCATTAGCCTGGACAAACACCTGCCCAGGTAGGAAGCTTCCTCTTTTCCTGTAGGACACTTTGGTTCCTACAACACTATACATGGCCCCATTACTGAGACACAATTACACCAATTGCACTAGTCCCTTGGTAAGTTCAATTTAACCTAAGTCTATATATATTTATGAACTATCTTATTATAGATAGATATTTATCTATCTATAAACACAGTTACAAACATTATATATAGCTTATATAATCGAGACTGGAAAACAGAAGAAAAGCGTAGTTTTTACCTCTGCCTCCACCAGAAATGGAACCCGATCAAACTGGACACCAGAATGCGTAGTTAACTCTTTCAAAAAAACAAAGATCTTCCTTCTACTCCAGAGTAGGCCATTCCCCAGCAGCTGAGCGTCCATTATTTATCCCTTTGCGCGTCCCGAGAAGAATGTGTCGGCAGCGAATGGGCGCCCGCTACCTACGCACGGCCCTTGCCCCACTAGCGTTTGAAAAAGTACCTATTAGCGCATTCGTACCTACGGGCTACTAGGGACGCGTACGTACCTAAACTGACGTATATTTTCACGTGTATTCCCTTTTAGGGTGGATAGAACCTTGGATATACTCTTAGGTCATTTTTAAGCATGAATGTTGACGCGGTATGTATTTTTATATAGGTACATAGATGATTACCGATAACGTACTGGACATTATGGATATTAACGCATTTGAGGAAACACTGAAGCGCGTATTACCGAACTATACATTCATGTCCTTTAGTCCCTTTTGCGGTGGACAGTACATTACAGGACAGAACATTGGAGATATGAACATTGGTGACAGGCTACTAGCCCATCGTCCAATAGATTCCACTAAACTCTAGTCTCACAGTCGCCTCCTATAACATACCGGGAAGAACGATAGCACAACTAGTTAGTACTCTTTTTATGTCCCAGCTAACACGGGAAGTATAAATTTTACTACCTATAATATACTGGATATTATATACGTAGATATTAATGCAATTGTGCATAGGAGGAAGTAAGGAAGCGCGTATTACGTACATTTGTATGGTTAACGATAGATGTATTGGCTGACGTCATGGATTTATAACGAGCATTTTTATCGTTAAATCTGAGAATAAAGGGTTTTTATCCAAAAGTGTTTTTTATGTACAAGTTTTATGTAGCCTTTCTCCCATGACTATCGTTCTTGTAAGACATTATAACAGGTACCAAAAAAATTATTTAAGTAATAATGTATAATTTTATTTGGCACCGAATTGGAAATATTACCTAAATGCATTATTTTATTTCTATCTAAATTTCTACTATGTAAAATTTTTCCAGCAAGAATATATGGACATTTTGAATAAGTATATAAAAAGCACATATTAAAAAAATCGTTTATTGTCACAAAACTTAAAAATTAATTAAACTATACATACAAGTAATCAGGGACACAGCATCTTCACTTCTCTTCAATTTCTCACAACAAGTGAATAAAGACAGTACCTCAATTAGCGAGATATTACACATTTTCAATTCAATCAAATAATAATAACAAAAATACTCCTCTTATATAGATTCCACCTGACCCTAGCATGCCGCTTCTATTTCTGTCCATGTATTGGACACATTCACATAAAGCTTTTTAATAATCCGCATAATATTTGCAGTCATGACATGTGTGTTATGAGAACAAAAAAACACAAATTGGCGACGTAATATAAATAAAAAATCAATCGCTTGATGCATAAACTAATAACGAAGTATTAGTAAATATCTTATTTATTAAATGCACTTCAAGGCACTGACAGAGTATTCTAATCCTAATGAGAATCCTTTAATTTTGTTATCTTTAGCTTATTTAGCAAAATGGGGATATCATAATCATAGTAATATAACCACTATGATCACTGTCTATATGCAGGTACATATCACGCGTAATTCAAGTGCCTCTATATTTACTTATACATAAAAACCGTGGCCCAAGTCTACATATGCGGTTTAGCACAAACGCAGTTCTATATCAGATCAGTTATTGTGTAGTTGGTAGTGGATTAGCAAAAGTGTCAAATTTCGCTTTAAAAATGCCGAAGTTGTCACTTTGCGATATTTTCCAAAAAGCATTAGTGTACTTGGGCCCCTGACATTTCATTTCATTAGTACAACCACTAGACACAGCTACTGCCATGAAGCCCAAATGGCATATCGCATTAAATGCTAATCTGTACACTATTTTATTGTACTCGAACCGTATGTAAAAACCAAGATACTATCCTTCACATCTTTCCCTCAAACACACCACTAACGCTACCCATACATCACCCTCTCAATTCCGGAACAACCTTCCTTATAAACCTACTGAGATTCTTAAACACCGGCGCTATGGCCGCATCGAACCACATTTTGTTATCCGTATGCTCCAGCGCATCTAAATGTGCGTACGCGAACCCCGCAAACGCTTTATGGAATTTTATACTCAATGCACTATCGACATTAGGTATACTTTTGCTTAACTTCTCTACCAGTTCCGGGCTTAAGCTGTTGAATATTAGGCCGTTGGAGCGTTTGGATAGAACCTTTTCGCTCCAAAGTGAACTTAGTATGTCGAGGGTGTACGCTTGGAGGGTCCAGAGGTGATCTTCGGCTTTCCTGCTTGAAGAGTCTTTCTTGTGTATTGAGCTCAGCATGTGTCTGTATCTGTGAAGGAAATTTTGCGTGTCAAATGAAAATGGTACATAAAGACGCCACTATGTTATATGAATTAGTAAATTATTATTACATTGTAACGGTCACATAAAAATTATGAAGAATTTTCTTATGCATTCCCATTTTTCTAGGTTTTCTTCGCTTACCACTTAGTTTCAGCTCTGCAGTAAAATCGCTCAAACCCCACCAAGACAACCCCAGAAAATCAAAGCATTCACTTTTAGTGCCAGCGAAAACGACTATCCATTTTATCGCAGATGCAGGTTTGGGATTGGACAAAGACCATCAAAATGCTCAATTAATAGTTAACACTCAACTTCTGAGTACCCCGAAAGGGTTTATATTCGTGATGAATATATAAGTATGCTCCCTCCCCCTCTCACTTATACACAAAACAATCAATTAACACTTACAAAAACAACGTCTCGGCCATTTTATCTATGAGCACAGGCGTGTTTCCCAGGAGAGGCGCGGCCAACACCAGTTTCGGAGGTGGCGCTCCCATGCTATCGACGACGCCGTGCATGATCCTCGCTCGCACTATCTGACTCAGGCACCAGGTTGACCAATAGCAGGCGCGGACGTCATCTGGAAATTTAAGGAACTGATAAAGTAAAAGAAAAATACTTGAAAATGATTCAATAAAACATGACAGTCAGATAGACGCCATATTGAAAAAGGGTGACATTAGAAGTACCTATAACCGCGGAGTCTGCATGAGTGCCAATGAAATGAAGTGGTTAGTGAGGATCGGGACAGATGGGGATTCTTGATCTCAGCCTATCCACTACAAAGAATCGGGTGTTGTGTATGTATGTATGCACGTAAAATTGTTCTTCGTGATTCTTAGATATATAACAAGAGCTGCTTTGACGTTACTTACTGCTATTTAATTAATTTTTTTTTTGTTCTTTTTTTATTTATTTTAGATGTTTATTTTGGGATAAGCCAGCTGCAATTTTACCATGTTCTACGAAACTACTGAGATTAGGTTACAATATTGAACGCATGTACCCTATATGCGTTCAATATTGTAACCTAATCTCAAACAGATTGAAACCATAACTTTAACACAAATATGAGATAAATAAGTTATAATTAGATAACTATCACCAATATGACATAGATGATAAATCTCATTCTCCAGACTAACCTGGATCCACCTGTATAGCTTTGCTACTGAGGTCGCAGATGAAGTCACCGAGGCTGCCCAGCACCTGCGTGTGGTTGTCCAACACTTGCATGTCCATGAAGTGCTGTCGCTGTCTCGTGCTCGTAAACGCCTGGAAATGGAGAAAGAATTTTACTTACAATAGATACTTGCTACTTAAGAACCTGAATGGAATGTAACCAGGTGCATTTTTCTCAATTCATTTCAGACGAAAATATCACTAACGGAGAGTGAAAAAAACAAAACACGGTAAAAATGCATTACACGTATACCTACCCTCCTGAAGAAGTTTTGCAATTTCATTAAACTCTGTTTTAGATAAAATTTTCGGCCACATTTTTGGACCATAAATTATGTCTCATTACCAATCGATGTATCCAATATGGGTGAGTAATTTTATAACTAACTATGTGTATAATTAAAACGTGTAGTCCATTACACTATGCGTTAATATATGCTTACCAAATTCTCATACAAGTTAACCATGGCTTTCAGAATAGCGCACTGTTCCATCGGCTCTGCTCTTATGTAGATGCGACCTAAGGGCCGCAGGATGTAAGGTAGATGGGCCGGAACGTCCACACTTATCCACTCAACAAGAGACAGGATCTGTAAAGGTATTAGTGATAGACATTGTAGGTATTTATATGTTCAAAATGCCTTTGTTTTAAATAAGTTATTTAGAAAGAGATCTGTCTCGGCTATTGATAGGTTCTCGCTGTTCCTGCATTTAATTAGAGAGGGGATACAGTATTAAAAGTATCAACTCGGCATATAGCAACGAGCTATATAATGGCATGTGGATAGGCAAATTACGTAGTAACTGCGGCTGACTACCTTGAACGGTGTCTATACATAAATTTCATGGCCATTATTCCTTAAACAGGTTCTCTCATGGCCCTAATCCAGCCAATACCACCACCCTTCTTCAGGGGTCCAAGTCTGCTAATGCGTTTTAGCACAAACGCAGTTCAATATCAGATCAGTAATAGTGTGAAGGTGGTACTGGATGACCAAAAATGGCAAAATTCACCATTTAAATCGGCAAAAGTGTTAAATTTCGCTTAAAATATGGCGAAATTGGTCACTTTTGCTTATCCTCTTATCAACTTCACACTATTATGATCTGGGTCCTTACTCCACTAATGCATTGTAGGCACAATATTACTTCAGTATCGATACTGTAATGCTTCAGAGACCGTAATTTGACACTTTTGGCACTCCACTAACAAATTTTGGCTACAGAAGCGCTATCGAACTACATCTGAAGTACTTCTGCGTCTGACGTATAAAAAAGCTACTCCACTAATCAAACGTCCGTCAATGTCAGTTCAATAGCCTTATATTTGGTACTACACTATTGACATTTCTGTACTTTGAGTTGCCACCGAAGCACCACTGACTCGCTATTGAGGTACAACTGTGGCCGATCAAAATATTAGCAGCGTGCCACTTTTACAGCCGAGACGCAGTAGTGTGGCTGTGAAAGTTAATTATTAGTGGAATAAGGCCCCTGATATTGAGCTGATATTTTGCATTAAAAACATTAGTGGACTAAGGCCCCAGATCATCGGTCTACCTGTTTTTTTCAAACAAGAATCCAACATTACCTCATGAAAATAGTCCTTCTCATTCCAGAGTGGCAAATACTGTGCCAGAAAGCGTGTGACCACGGGTATGCCTTGAAGAAGAGTCTTTTGTAAATTAGCCAGACGCCGCAGAAAGTCTTGCTTCTCTGAGTACGTGTATGGCGATGTATGAAGAAATGCTGGAAATGACAATAATATGTTTTAGTTCAGTGAATATATACTACAACGAAAGTACTATCTAATGGCTTATGTAACTAATATAGTACTTTATAGTAAGCGAGAATAGTTGCTCTGAAAATCTAGAAGAAACAATTTTGGCTCATTTATTATCGGTTCTACTTTATCGCAAATCTTTTCCAGCAAGTATCAGGTTCTAACAAACGTTCTCCAAACATTAACCCATAAATCAATTGATCGATTCCACTATGGGGCCGTAAGTCCAAAAGTCCTCGTAAATACGTCACCTCCCATAGAGTCATTTCTCTTCTCTTTTACATACATCTCACTTACCATCAGTCAGCAACCTCTGCAAGTCATGCGAGAGGAAAGCCTGCTCGTGTTCGGGTGCAGTCGCCAACAAGATCACTCCAGTTTCGTTGCAGAATAAGGAGGTGAGGCGAGCCGGCCGCGCGAACTCTCGCTGAAGACTGTATTGCAGTAGGGAAGCTGGCCTGAGCAAGAATTGAGCATTGAGGCAAAATAATTGATATACATACGTATATTTCAGTTACCTTCTGGGCTAGTCAGAGGGTCGAAATACCACCATCGTGTCTAGTTATATATAATGAAAAAAAATTAGATAACATATTACATTACGCCTAAATTCAATGAATATTTTGTGTTAGTTAAACATTTCTTGAATTGTTAAAATGTCGTACACTAACTAGTTGGACAAAAATACATTATGAATTATCAATAATGTCCTTATTAGGTTATTAGTCTAAGACTTAAATAGAATGCTTAGAGAGACGATCACAAGGATTAAATGGCGTATATTGGCATCAACATAGCAACGTATTACTAAATTTATAGCTTTAAGAAAAAAAGTAACCTGGTACTATATTCACAGCTTAAATTCAGAGAAACAGTAACTGAGGTATTATTATTAGACCTGTATTTAGTATGTGACTAACTTACTCAGTAAAGTCAAGGCAATTTTTCTGCGCCCCCGTTTCTTCATATTGCTTAGAGCCAATGTTTACAAACTGCATGCTTGGAACCAGCGGATCCACCTTCCTATGGTTCTGTAAATGAAAATATAATCTTAGTATAAGTGGCTAACAATAAGTACCTACTGTCCTGTCTATCCTTCTAAAAGGAAAAGGTGTGACGTGTAAAAGTCTTAGTATAGAGGTTGGACTCACAAAGATGAGTATCAGTGATCCTGTTTACAATTCTAAAGGAAAACGAGTATGACAATTATGTTATTTGAAAAAGTTACCAGTGCGTTACTAATAACATTTAAATATCGCCGTTGCGCCTGGAAAAACCGATAAACATTTAAAGAAAAATGATCTTGTTCACCATGAAAGCTTCCTTGCCATGCCCGTCATGCCTTTAAAACCCGTTTTGTGATATATCAAAAGAATACGAACATAGCTTTTTCCGCTATGTATCGTTCAAACAAAAACAGGCGTCCTAAAATACGTAACAAACTATTTTTTGTCTCTTGTATCAAAAGTTACGATTTTATCTTTATCGGTTCTTCCAGGCGCAACGACGATATGAACTTCAAACTAAGAAACAAGGAGTAAATGGAATATCTTAGATGGATTCTTTTGATGTTAAATTAATTAAAGGAGCTATTATAACTCCAAGGCCCAATCCCCCACGAAATAGAAAAACATATGTTGCACATATGTGATGAAACTTACCCGAACGTGAAGTGGGTTAATCCACATCAATCTTTCTTTCTTTTCAAGTTGACGATTCATTCTGGCCTGAAAAAGTAAATCAAAATTTATAAGTACAACACAAACACAACATGATACATGTCTATTACCTATTAATACAAAAACATGCATAACACCATTAACTCAGGTGTTCACAGGTTTTAAAGTAAGGTAAGCTAAGGTTTCAGAATAGTAACAATGCAAATAGTACCTCAAACATACCTAAGAAAACCATCACTTATACATACACATATGCCAATTTCTCCAGAGGGGTCGGCAGATATCACAGATCCCAATTTATCCAAATCCAGAGAAACCACATTCATCAAGAAGTCATCTTGTCACTTATGCACCCCTTACAATATGCTGAGTCATAAACAGGTCTGGTTACATAATATACAAGTATCAAACTAATATAACATAGCAACTTACCTGACATCTTGAAAACCGTGCCACTAATGTCGGGTTCACTTTTCTGAACGTGGTGTGTACTGAAAATATTGGTATGTTCTCTGGAACACACTCTGGTCTGTAGGACTTGAACAATCCTAGCAGAATCTGTATCTGGCGGCATTTACTCTGAAATAATCATGTTGTTCATTTATTAACTAAGCTTGAAAGTATGTTGTAAGTAAGTATTATAATAATAACATAGATTAATTAATTTATAAATTATGATGGTTAAATACTCATTTCCAATACAAAATAATAACATGTGTTGCAAAGTTTTCAATTAACAGACAAACTCTAAGTAGAAATTTGACTGATATGGTATTTCATGGTTGTATTTACAAAGGTCTTTATCTACTGAAACATACCTTCTTACAATTTACCAGAGAGACAGAACTCTATAATACCGGCAGTGAGTCCATTTCACTTTACTGAATATGATGATATGCTTCATGAATTAAGCCCAAAAATATTCTCAATTAACTTGTCAAAATATTCAATAGCCTAATAGATACCACAGTGAGGGAAAACATCGTGAGGAAACCTACCTGTTCCCCGAACAGGTAATAGTTAGTGCTTGTTAATGGCAACATGGCTAATCACCTGTCAAATTGTGTACTGACTATCTGGTCAACACATGGGTACGAGGTGGCCATAAAATTACTATCTTTGCAATGGTGGAGAGACAACTGAACCTCAGACTACCCCGCAAGGGTTAATGGTTGTGATCGCGTTTGTCTTTTTGTCAATAGCCCAAAGTAGTATAAATTAAGTCTATTTAGAAAGTCAGCATGTATGTTACTTATATGTTATCATATATTTAATTCCCAGTAAATACCAGTATTCAATTACCTTTTTAGCATCATTCTTCTTGGCGATATGGAGAAGCTCCAAAACCCGTCTTCTTGTCACGTGCATTGGCTTTGTCAGGTTGTACACCAGCTTCATAGCATATGGGGTCTGAATATACAACAATTTAATTAATGGCTGTTCTGATCAGAATTCAAAATATAAAACAAAAGAATGAATGAATGTTTTGTCAGGATAATAACCATATATAATTTCAAACATACAATGGGGAGGCCTATATCCAAGTGTGATAGATGGACTGAGATAGATTGATGATGATTTTAGTAAAAACATACACATTGACATCATTTAATTAAACCCTTTTGGGGTGAACTGAATATTGGAGAAACCAGAATGACTCCCACCCATCAGGTAACTTCTGAGCATGAATATCGTGGTAGGTTGTGATGTCATATGGAACTTTGGTACCAGGTTGCTAGCCCATCACCAAGTTAATTCCTAGAAGCGCTAGTCACTTATTCACCCCCTTCTACATCCTGGGAAGAACAGCAGCTAGTAACATTATTTTAGACATTATTCTTGAACTCAAACTAGCATCGAACTTATCAGTAACTTCCAACATTTTACATTGCATACATACATACACATAACACCTGATTCCCATTTGTCCTGATCCTGACAGATCACTTTCGCTTCATTGACATTGCATGGGTTGAATTGTCATAATACAGCTAGTGGAATTCAAGATAAAGACTGGTCATTTTAGGAGGTTATGAATATTACAATTTACTCATAGTTGTTTCAGTCAATACCAGTCCAACCAATTCAAAAACATGTGTCTCATTATGTATTGACTGACTGTATTGTGGTGATATGTTGGACCAATGTTATGCAGATGAATGATAGTAATTGACAAAAGGAATATAATATAAGTGAAATGGAAATGGTAACATAGAGGCAAGCCCAATAAGACATTACAGTCAGATAGAGACAATATTGAAAAGGGTGACATTAGAAGAACCCAGAACCGCCAAGTGTGTATGAGTGTCAATAAAAAGTGTTTGTCAGGACTGGGATAATGGGGGATGCCTGATCTCTGCCTACCCCTTTGTAACAACAAAAATAAGTATCTTACCAAGCACTGAAATGTCATGAGCTTGTAGAATATTTCATATCCAATCTCCAAAGTTTGGGCATCTATTGAATTGCAGTCCATAGCAACTGAAAATAAACAATATCTCATAAATAATAAGTATTAAATTCAATTGCCTTATCAAAGTAGCATTAAATGCATAATCATTAACCTCGACGACGACCTGATTCTAGAAGAGGGCTTAGGTGAGGCAGAAGAGGAAGCTGAAGAAGAAACTGTAGAGCAAGGATATCTGTGGTCTGACGATTTCAATACTTTCCTAGGTGTGCAGGAACCTTTTGTCCAAAACACTGGCGCCCTAATTGAAGGAACAAGTCCTTTAGACGTGTTCACTCAATTATGGGACCAACCACTGGTCGACATGATAGTTACAGAGACGAACAGGTATGCGTGGAATTTGATTGCTCAAGCGAATGAGTTTGGCTGTGTGTCTGAACATTCGCGATTGAATGATTGGAAAGAAACGTCGGGTAACGAAATTTATAGGTTAATATCTGTGATGATGTTAATGAGCATATGTCAGTTTGCTCGAATTGATGAGTATTGGCGTGGCGGCCTGCTCTCAATGCCAGATTTTAAAAAGATAATGTCTATTAATAGGTTCACCATACTCATGCGCTTTTTACATTTCGTAGATAATAGGATTGTGACCGAACATGGGCTGAGCGCAAACTTTTTAAAATAAAACCAGTCATTGATTATTTAAATTTGAAGTTTCAATCTGTTTACGCGCCTCGCAGAGAGCTATCTCTTGATGAGTCGCTGTTGCTTTGGAAGGGGCGCTTGAGCTGGGTTCAGTGCATCCGGACTAAAGCCGCACGCTTTGGCATCAAGAGTTACGAACTCTGTGAGGGTGTAACCGGTTACGTTTTAAATATGATTTTTTATACGGGTAAAGACAATTCAATGAGTAAGCCCATGTTCGGTTTTGTTAGCTCCACGGCCAAAATAGTTATTACTTTGATTAGTAACTATATAGGAAAAGGTCATACACTTTTCATGGACAATTTTTACAATTCAGTTCAATTAGCGCGTTTTTTAAAGTCCAAAAAAACAGACGTAGTCGGTACGCTGAACAGACGTAGAATAGGTACACCGGAAGTTATACAAAAACTAAGCGATAAAGCACTTCCTCGAGGCACAGTGGTAGGACGGCATAGTGGAGATATTTCTGTTATGTCTTGGAAAGACGTGAAACTAGTAACCACAGTTTCAACGTACCATAATGACGATATGGTTCAGGGTCGGCGTGCTGGTGTCGAAGTGCTTAAACCAGTAGTCATTGCAGAGTATAATAAGTTCATGGGTGGTGTTGATCTTAAAGATCAAAAGTTGTCGATGTATCTGATGGAGCGAAAGCGAGGACTGAAATGGTACATTAAAGTCTTTAGAAGGCTTTTAAATATAAGCATACTTAACAGCTACATTATATACACTGCTAACATGGGTCAACAAAAAAAACTAACTCACAGACAATTCCGCTACTTATTAGCTCAACAACTACTTGACCGTTTTGGTCAAGATAATATTAACGCAAAAACTAGATCGCGCGTAGAAATTACTAGACTAAACCAAACGTTACAACATTTTCCTAAACGCGTAGAAGTGACAGGCGCGAGAACGTTGAAACAAGATAAATATAAGAGAGGCCGCTGTATTCGTTGTAAATCCGCCAAATCTAATGTAATGTGTAAAAGTTGTAATGTTTTTCTTTGTATTGACTCATGTTGGGAGGAATATCACACATTAGAAAATATTTAAATATATATTTCATTGGTATGTTGAGGTGATTTGGGCACATGGAGCGAATGGATGAAAGGAAAGTTACGAAAAGAATTTATAGTGCAGGCCGTGGAGTACATATACAATTTAACATATAACATATACAAACTTCTCAATGTGGACTGATGTACGTAGCGTGAAGAACAGAAGAGTATGTATGGTGAGGTAATGGAGTGTAAATGAAGCAAGAGAGATTTGTCAGGATCGTCTATATTACGTTTATGGTTATGGGCGTGACGTTTATGTATTTTGGTTTAGGAACCGGCGAGCATGTATGATTAGATGAATTCTTTTTGCTGCATGTCACGATTGTGCGGAATGGGCTGGTTGGTCTCTGTCTATCCCGCTGTCGACACATTTTATTTTTATTACGATTTTAGAGCTCACAAAATATTGAGTATTGATTTAAATTAACTGCACACCTACCTACCTATTTAAATTTTATCTCTTTTACTTATATTTTCAGCTTCACACCTGTTATTTTCACATACTTTACGACATGCGGAAAAGAACGAATCCTTCATAATTATTTTTTTGTCTTTTTCCCTAGTATATCCTGATGATTTTTCGTGTGCATGATTTGATTGAAATCATCAATGATTGCTGAAACCTTATCATAAGGTTCACATGAAAATTTTACTGATAACTGGCATGCTAATGAAAATAACATTTTATAGACTATAATGTATTAATCTAATTTTTGTTTCTTCTTGCTCGTCGTATCCTCATGACTGAGGGTCATAAGCATTGCGAGCAACGCTGGCCACCACACCTCTCCCAGCCCGCTGGACCCTGCGCCAGTTGCTCCTGGCCTGTAGAGATGCAACTATACTGCTCCACACCAAGTCAGCCCATCTAGTCGGCCCTAGTCCTCGGCATCTCTTACCGTATGCCCGAAGAACTTGAGGATTACTTTTTTATTGTACAAAATGTATATGCATAATATATATTTATATAATATGATAAAAAGTTGTATTTTATTTCACTTATTTTTTTGCCTTTAGTAATAATAAAATAATAATAATAAAAGTAGTAATTTATTTCACACAAAAAAGCATCCCTGTATATTGCGCGCGCATCCGTCATAAAACTGACAATGCAACGTTCAACTGATGCGCACACGCACACTCCCCACCCTTTTGCAAAATGGCGAAACTAATTATTTGATTGCGAATTTTCAAATAAGAAATAATACTATTATTTGTTAGTATTTTTATAAATCTTTTCGACTGATGATACCTAACATGTTAATGAATGTTTCGCAATTGAAATATTTGCATTTTTTATTGAGTACATATATAATAAACGTCATACTATTTCATGACACGGGTGACATTAGGTTTTTTTCTGAATTCAATGGGATAAATAACAAAAACATCACATTATTTTATAATCAATTGTAGTTTTTAATGTATATTAGTTATCTGACACCCTTGTGTAACAAACTCAGTACTGTAGGATTTGATTCTAAGAATTTGTTTACATAAAACTGAACACATCCAAAGCGCGCCCCGCGGTGAGGAAGGGGCGGGCGTCGACCGGCGAAGAGGTACCTCACTTTTTCACGCTCTCCAACCGTGTGAAGGTTAAGTATGCATGTAGTATGTGTACTTAAGTCTATATGTACAATGAATGTATGTGTAAATACTCTCTTTAGTTATATGTCAGTCTTCAACAGCTGGGACTTGAATATAAATGATAGGCTCATTGAAAAAGGGTGTCCTTAGAAGTAACTACCTATAACCGCTGAGTGTGTATAAGTGTCAATGAAGCGAAAGTCGGTTTGTCACGATCGGAACAGATAGGAATCCTTGACAGGGTATCAGGTGTGATGTGTATGTATGTATTTATATTTATCTATGCCAGTTTAAGTCATCTTTGAATCTTACAAAATAGATCAATATCAAAATTAGACAGACAATAACTTGGCATAGTCATATAATAACCATAGATACATTATTACTCATTATATTTCCACTTGTACATTAAAATTATCAACCTTAATAGAATTAGAATTGCTACATACCTGTCAACCAGTCTAGGACAAATCCAATCCTTGAAAAGCTTTTCTGGTCCTGAAGATTTGCAAGAAGCCATCTGAATGAGTACATAACTGTACGGGACTCTACAGTCTCTCGAGGCACTAAGCAAATGCCTATATTCATCCATTTCGTCACAGCTGGAATAGAGATACATGAATTATGTATTGTGGTGGAGTAATAACCTTAAACTTTGTAAATATAATGTTATCTGCAACAGCTTAAACGGTAGATATAAATAAGGATAATAATTGTACATACCGATTCCTAAATTCAGCCAAACTTTGAAGAGAGTATCAAATTCGTCACCATCTAGTCCAACAGTGTCAACAATATCCGACAGTTGTTCAAGTTTGAAGGCAAATAAATCCTTATCGAAACCTTTTCTCAGCGATTTCATATAAATAATTATATCTTCGATATCCGACATTGCGATCGCTTCAGTGTGCGTTTGTCTATACAATAAAATAATATTATTTAATTATATTAAAAACCGTATATAAACAAACACTCGACACTTGAATTCCACAATAAACAAAAATTCGAATGAGAAGTTCGTTAGGAGTCTGCAGCTCACAAGTCACAAACGTCATTATAAAGCATTGAACTGTCATTGTTACATGTAATGGTAAAATACATTTTCCTGGTGCAACTTTGTAAAAACACATATTTTAAAAATACTTCAAATATTAGTAAATATGTAGAATATTTGTAAATATAACGTGTTGTTTGATAAATCAATTACTTATTTTGAACAATAAAATGTATTAATTATAAATTTTTACAATGTTTCTAATACAGTTAACTTAACCCAGTCTTAACAGTCACCATGTAACATTAAATGATTTTGATATAACAATTTTTATACAATGTGTTTGTAATACTAGAGATCCCGCCACATAAGCTGGCAGTAGCCAAACTTGGAACTAAATTTGACGTTTCCGCAATTGCGTGTTATTTTGTATGAAAGGTAAATTTAGTATTACCAGCGTTGTGTTTTTTGCCCACTCTTTGTAATTTTTATGTTTGTTAAGGGTGATTATAATAAATTGATTTCCGGAGTTTCTTGTTAGTTCTTCTCCAAGCAAGGGTCTCCGCTGATCTAACCTCGTTAAAAAATATGTAAAGACAATGCTCAGTGCCATGTTTGAAATAGTTTTTTTAATTTATACTTAGATCATAAGATAACTTTCAAAGAGAGCTTGTGATATTTATAATTTTGAATATATTAAGGCAGATGGAGGCGTCGCCGCAGTTGCATAATTCACTGTTGCCAGTAAACACGCCAAAACTAGCAATCACTGTGCCATACGGCTCGATACATTATAGGTTTCATTGTAACGGTCTTTGGTTGCAGAGCTATAAACTCAAATAAAACAAATTAATATATCAAAGTCAAAAGTCAAAATATTTTTAGACCGTTACAAATGAAACCTATAATGTATCGAGCCGTATGGCACAGTGAGTGCTAGTTTTGGCGTGTTTACTGGTAACACTGAATTACGCGACTGTGGCGACGCCCCCAACTGCCAATTTATATGGCGGGATCTCTAACTCCCAGTCTTAACAGTCACCTTGTAACATTAAATGATTTTGATATTATGATTTATATATAACAGTACATGATATTACAGTGGTTCAATACCATTACTAACAAAATATGTTATTTTTATTTATAAAAGCGAAATTGGCTGAATTGTAGAGATCTCGCCACATAAGGTGGCAGACGGAGGCGTCGCCACAGTTACTTAATTCAGTGTTGCCAGTAAACACGCCAAAACTACCCCTCACTGTGCCATACGGCTCGATACATTATAGGTTTCATTTGTAACGGTCTTTGGTTGCAGAGCTATAAACTCAAATAAAACACATTAATATATCAAAGTCAAAAGTTAAAATATTTTTATTCAAAATAGGCCCTATCACAAGCTCTCTTTGAAAGTTATCTTATGATCTAAGTATAAATTAAAAAAACTATTTCAAACATGGCAGTGAGCATTGTCTTTACATATTTTTTACCGAGGTTAGTTCAGCGGAGACCCTAGCTTGGAGAAGAACTAACAAGAAACTCCGGAAATCAATTTATTATAATCACCCTTAACAAACATAAAAATTACAAAGAAAGTGAACAAACACAACGCTGGTATTACTGAATTTACCTGTCATACAAAATAACACGCAATGGCGGAAACGTCAAATTTAGTTCCAAGTTTGCCGTCATCCACCTTATGTGGTGCGATCTCTAAAATAAAGTGCAGAGTTTTGATGTAATATTATGACATTACCTAGTGCAGCTACTTTGTTTATTTTCAAGTTACATTGTATACTATCTAAGGTATTTCCTAATTCAAACTATTATGCAACAATTTTTCATTGAAGGTAAAAGTTATAAAATGTAGTGAATATATTTCATTTCAATCTTATCCAGAAAGATTTCACCCGTATAAACTGTAATAACTACATTCTGAATGGAAAAAATAGCTTAATTTAATATAATAAGTATATGACTCGTACGATCTTAATTAAAAAAAAAACAAAACACTTTCACGACCATTAACCCTTGCGGGGTAGTAAGAGGTTCAGGTTTTCATCTCCGCTATTGCGAAGGTAGTAATTCTATGGACACCTCGAACCCACGTGTTGACCAGATAGTCAGGACTCAATGTGACAGGTGGTAAGCCATTTCGCCATTTACAAGCTATTACCTGTTCGGCGAACAGGTAGGTTTCCTAACGATGTTTTCCCTTACCGTATAATTCGATGCATTTCGTAAATGTGTTTTCATTACGAAAGTGTACATAGAAATTCATTTACAATTAATGGAAAAAAAATATCATCACTTCTTTGGTATATTATTATGTGTTAATAAATATGTAGGATTCGTCTTGTAAAACACTGATTCAAAAAAAAATAATCAAAATGTCTATGGTACCTAATTCGGTTTTTTCCTTGTATTTTTTTATAAATTAGAAAGTTTCATTCGCTAATGGAAAATAAAAACAATTGAAAGATATTGTAGGTAATTAATAACTTCATTATACTTAATGTGAATATTAAGAAATTAAAGTTAATACTAAAATAAGCATCGGCAACAAAAAGTTGGTGATAGCAATCTCTCTGAAATAAAACGGATATAACTACTTTGAATGTTTGAGGATAATTATTTTCTTTATAAATGATGTTTATTTATATAATCATGTTTTTGGATCGTATTGTTTTAGTTTTTAGCAGTACATGGATTGCTAAAAATTTAATTGCATAAATATATTTGTGACATGGTATCCCTAAATCATAGACAAAAATGCAAGCTACCAAAGCTGTCAAACCAAAACGAACCGAACAAATTGTCGTTTTGAAGTAAACAGTATGGATATTTGCCAATTCAATTTAGAAAATATTATGATAAAATCTTACTGAATTAAGTGTTTTCTTAAATGATAAAATAGGCCACATCAACATGTGGCCCACCCTGCTCAATTTGACCTCCGACGAATGTCGTCGGACGCTACGGAGACTCGGTATATATTTAGTTTCTAAAGCATACAATTTCCCTCCTGTGAATTTGTACTTTGATGATTAGTTTTCTAACTTATTATATACTGTAAACAGATCATGTTTGAATATTCCTTTAATACTACATTTCAATTTTAGAGCTGGAAGCCTACTCCAATGTATTAAATGTGTTCAGAGCCCAAGGGCCTTTGGAAGATAACAGAAAAAAGATTTTGGAGGAACTACGCGCCGTGTTGCATATTAGCCGTGATCGCCACAGCGCGGAGGCACGCCGCGTCGCCAATGATGAGTTGTTAGCTACTATAGCCGAACAGTAAGTATAAAAAATATACTTGAAAATGCTAACATTCAGTTTGGTATACATAATGTTATTAGCTTGATACTACAGTCACAGCTACCTTTTTCTTTGTGTAAGTGGCTTTAGGCTATGAAATATACTTCAATATGATAAGTATCATAATGTGATAGCATTTAATATGCTTTTTTGATAGTAAAAGTAAAGAAAATGTTGTAATATTCATGTTTTTACTTTGTTAATAGTGTTCTTTTTGTTGCTATGCAAATAGTTAGTTTGATCTGTATTTATATAGATGCTTGTGTAGTTATTCGTTGAAAGAGTTTTAGGACCTTGTGCTATAGGTTATTTTGATTACCTTGATGTCAAGTGTCTAATTTCACTTATAAAATAGATTTTATTGTCAATAAATGATAATGAAATTTTAAAATGATATGATAGTTGGTTTATTTTGTTGTAGTTTTCTTGCTGAACATAGGCATTACTATGAATTAAGTTACTATTTTTATTTTATTATAGACATTTAAAATATTTTTATAGATATTCTCTTTCAAATTAGAAAGGTTATATCACAGACATACCTACATAAATATGAGTCTATGACATAATGAATACTATATTTGAATAAAATTGAGAATTTTTACATACACTTCAACATGATAATTATTATTAATATTATACCTTAATGTACTTAAGTAGTTGGGCAGTAGTAACTATTTTATAACTTCACTTAAAACGTAAAAAACTTTCATAGTAGGTACATTTACTATAGTTCACACTCAGAATTTAATTGACTTTGGCCAAATTATTGTTGTTTTTGTAATTTTCTTAAACATTAAGAAGGAAATGGTAATGTAATGGACTTTTAGAGCTGTATGCATACATTATATTCGCACCTCTATTCAAAGGGGTAATCTAAGACCATCATTGCCTCCATCATGAGCTCTTTCATAGGAATTAGATGGTATTACTTAACCGTTATAGAACATAAAACATACATATGCTTCACAACTTGTGTATACACATTCTCTTTTTTATTATGGCGGGTTAGTCAGAGGCTTGAGTGCCCATCTCCGAAATTTGGAAGGCATGTTAGGTATGGGTCATTTGAAGCCTGCATTGGACTAGATAGACAGCACTCAATGTGATAGGTATTGAACTGTATCACCGTATATAGGCACAGACTATTACCTTTCCTGAGGGATAGGCAGGTTTCCTCATGATGTTTTCCCTCCGTTATAGAATGTATTAAATATAAATTTTTACTTTTCTACATACCAATAATAATTAGAACTAAAAAAATCCTGTGCTCTCAGTACCTACTACAAGTATCATTATATAGGTAGCGCACTTGATCCAGGATTATTTATAGCAGTAAAATAATTATTGCCTAATGTTATATAAGTTTGCTAATCCATACAATACCTTTTCTATGCATAATAACTATGAATTCAAACATATGTTTATAAATAGCTGACTTTTAGTTCCCTATGAACTTGTGCAATAATTGTAGTCAGTCAATGCATTCGTACATATGCGTTCACGACCATTAACCCTTGTGGGGTAGTCAGAGGTTCCGGTGTCCATCTATGCAATTGCCAAGGTAGTAATTCTATGGCGACCTCGAACCCACGTGTTAACCAGATAGTTAGTACTTTATATGACAGGTGGTCAGCCATGTCGCCATTTACAAGCACTAACTATTACCTGTTCTGGGAACAGGTTATATTATTAGTTAACATATAGCATTCACAACCATAAAAGTAATAAGGATCAAATCACTAGTAATTATTTTAGTAATCCCATAATTTTTTACAGCCTGGTAGGTCCAAATACTGGTCTAGGATGGATTTGCGAGGGGCGCAGGCACATCCCCTTAATACCAAGAGCAGTACCGCAAACGCAATACACAGAGATTGCGGATAGAGTCCTAGAGAAAATGGAAGAAGAGAAGATTAAGGCGGAAGAGAAGGCGATAGAGGCACAGAGCCAAGTTGTAGATATGGAAATTGAGAAACAAGAGGAAGTTGTTCTTAATAATCATGGGAATGATGTGCCGTATCCGCAGGTGGCGATGGAAGATCAAGCTGTGAAGGTTAGTAGGAATTCAGTTCTTTTATTTTCAACTTGTCTCTTTGAATGTAGTCATGGTAGCCAAGCAATTTAGTTGTATATTTTATTTCTAGTCAATCATGTTTGTACGTAAATAAAATTTATGTATCTATAGAGTGAATTTCAATTTTCTTTGCCCCATTTTTAGGACAGGTGACTGGCAATCCAAAAGTAAGAAAATAATAAGACTTTTTCCACTTGTAATCCTCTGCTAATTTTATAATGTTCAATGTGTCTATACATAACATAAAACAAGCTAATTTTAATTTTCTGCTGTCGGGGCTGGATCAGCAGCATCTGCCGCAGAAGGACTGAAGCGGAATAAGTACTCCAATTTGGGTCCTGAGTACATCTTCAGCCCTTTTGCGATAGAAACTTGGGGCCATGGGGTCCAGACACTGGCCTTCTTCAACAATTTGTCTGGTCGCCTGAAGGAGGTCAGCGGGGACCCAAGGGCTGGGGCTTATTTTGGCCAAAGGATAAGTTTGGCCATTCAGCGCAGAAATGCTGCCAGCATATTGGGCACTCTCCCTGTTGGCAGTGATTTGGCTCAAATATTTTATTGATAGCCTTATTACAATTTATTTATAAATAATTTAGTAAATAGTATATATTTAACACAAGCTAATGTAGTATATACGAGTATATTATTGACATGTAAATACCTAGGATGCCTATAGTCTAAAAGACTAAGTAGGTTATGTAAATATAGTAACTAAACTTGGTGTTTAACGCAGACATTGTTCATATAATTCTCATTTGGTTCACAAAGTGTTGTAAATGCTATGTAAAGATAACAAATAGTAATTGCAAGGAATATGTTTGTACATGTTAAAAAATTTAAAGCAACATATTTTTTATTTATTAGTTTTAATTACCTTGTTAGGATAAAAACGGCCATTACCATTGATAGTCCATAAATAGATAAAAGTGCAAAAAAATCCTATATATTTTAGTCTTCGTCATCAAAAATTTGTTGATTTTTATTTCACATAGCGCAATCATTCCATTCTTAAATATGAAGTCTCTTCATATGAAATTAAACTTAATCTTTCTCTATGGCACATATTAAAATTCATATTTCTATTATGTTTCTAGCTATGGGAAACAGAACTGATATCTCGCAAAAGGAAAGTGTCAGAGGGGAAAAATTTGCCTGAAGAGGGACCACCGCCTGTCAAAAATATCAGGAATATCAAGTCCAACCCTCACCAGAAGCATCTGAACCTATCTAAGCTATATTCTAAGTTATCACAACCTGTTATATGTGAGTATTGAAATTAGCTTTTGTTTAAAGAATATTGTAATATCAGATAATTTACTATACTATGATTTAAATTTGTCGTTTCAATTACAAAGGTTCTGGTTTTTAATTTATTAACTCTTGTACCAAATTTTCAATAATGAATTATATTTTACCAGATTGATGAGTATTTACATAAAAGTTTAGTGTTAAATTTAATTCCTTAAATTTTGGATTGTAATTTGTTATTATGTAGAGTGTTTTTTACACAAAAATATTAATATTGATCTTCCGTTTATTGAAAATGTTCTTTCCATTCCAGCTAAAATGAATCAATCTAAGCATACATATCATCAAGGGAACAGAACGGCCAAATCGCAGATGGGCAACCTCAAAGACGGTTCAGAGAAACCGAAGCGAAGAGTCAACAAGCAGAATAAACCACCTAAAGCCACAACAAGGCAGAGGAAACCTAAAGACCTAGCTACTACTAAATACAGTCCTATAGCAGTAGAATACACGGGACCACCCAACACGTTCCAAGCTACATACGCCCAGTCGTTAATAGCCCAAAAGAATGCAGATGATGAAGGAAAATCTAAAGCGACATCTATGGGAGAAATGACGATAGCAAACCATGGCGATGAAGCGGCCTTGGCAGACCACGTTCCTATGCCAGTGAAGAACGCATTAGCAAACAAACCTTGCCAGCTGATTATTAAGAAGAAAGGCGAAGTGCCAACCCCTAAGAAAATACAAGTGACGGATATGAAAGTTGTTCAGAAACCGTCTGAAATCAAAGTCCTGTCGAATAGACAAGTGGTGTTGACGCCTAATGTCAATAAAAATGCAACTGGGAAAGTGATTGCGACCAAACTCTTAGGGCAACCTAAAGCGGTGACTAATTTAGCAGGAGAAAAGGTGCTGGTGTCCAAACCTCATGCAGAACAGAATGTCCAAACTAATTCCAAACTCGTCATCACATCTGCCGCTTCGTCGCCAAGCACAGTCGTCAGTACGTGTAGCGTCTCACCCAAGATAGGCGAGACAATCACAGCTAAGGGTATCCCAGCGACCGACATCAAAGTGTCCGCAGCCAAAACGTTCCTACTTAACCCTAAATCCGGACAAAAGATGGTCGTAGTACCAGCCAAGTCCCGCACGAAACAGGGCGAGGGTACCACCTTACCCCTCATACACTTCAAAGGAGTACCGACCACTATGAAGATACTGCCCTACGGAGCCACGCCCACTAAGTCCGCACCAGTAACTGTAGTTTCTAAGAACCCAGTCTCCAATACGATTCCTACTAACGCTAAGGTAATAAGTGTAGAGCCGATTAAAACGGCGAATATGGCGGATATAGTTCCGGTAAAAGGTCTTACCCCAGTTAGTACGCCTAAGAGTACGACCGCGCTAGTCAGGCCGTCTAGTACAAAGGGTAACGTCATAGTAGTACAGAAGGGGAACACGATAGGGAAAGCGTTGACGTTCGCAAAAAACGGTAGTGACGTGTCCAAGATAATTATGGGGAAGAACGTCAACCAATTGCTAGCGAAACAGGAGGGCGATGCTAACAAGAGTAATGTGATAGTTCTAGAACTGAACAATGATCAAGAGGCTAAAACGACGACCATGTCGGAGATATTAGAAGGTAGGAGACCGCAGGAAGAAGAGAAATCGACTAAAATAACAGAAGATACACCGGTACTCTTCGCTGATGATTCTACCAACGTCCCTACGGAAGCACGCGCGGTGGCAGAACCTGAACCCAGTGCGGAGAAGAATGGAGAAGTAAAGAAGACTGATGAGAAGGAATCCAGCGTGACTGACTGGGAAATGGAGTTGGAGTCGGTGACGAGTAAGAGTAAAAGAGATGATGCGCAAGAAGAAGATGATAGTTCCCTACAGTTAGAGATGGGGATGTCCAGTGAGAGTGATTGTGACTTTATCGATGATAGACATAAGCCCAAGAGTCAGGTGTCTTCACAGGATAGCATACGGACTACTACGAGTGGTGAGTTTCTTATTTTGATACGATAACTTAATTATATAGAATAATGTAAGGTTAAAAAACACACATATATGTATTATAAATATAACTTTCACATACAGAACTAGGAATCGACAAACATAGGGTATAGTTTTAAATTATTTTGTGTGAAAATGGAGAATATAAAAAGTTGGTACAAGTAAGTTTTTTCTCTCCGCAGTTGATTTGATGCAACCTATAATGATGACTTAGAAAAAGATGTCTGAAGAATATTGTAGTTTGGTGAATTTAATTTAGTGAATTAACAGTAAAAGTACTAACCGTGTTTGACTTATTTGAGCTTTTGATTCATGCATCGCTAGAGTTTGTCAAAGCATAATTTTTTTCAGATATTTCTTTCTTCATCATTGAATGGATTAAAACAATCATAAATAATTTGACACAGCAATTTTATTTATAGAAAAACAAAATTAGAACTCATGTATATCAATATACAACACAACAAAATGTGTTCGTTCATAGTTCATTTTCCTATTTTCTTGGTCCTTAATAATATTTGCATTCATTCAAAATCTTTTACTATCTTTTTTATACAATGTAATAGCACTTTAATTTAATTATTATAATGAATTCCAGCTGATAGTCAAGACACATATGATGAAGCGCACACACACACTCTGTCCTTAACCGCAAGAACACTCCTCTCTCAAATAGACGACGGATCTAGCAACGACTCCATTGTAATCAAAACTAAAAAGCCCAATCAAGATAAGCCAGAAACGATAGATAAAACAGAGACAGACGCTCTCACAAAAGTTAAAGAAAAGCTAACGGAGAAAATAGCAAAATCTCAACGAAGGATAGATCTGTACAGCACAGCGATAACAACAACGGACATGAATCTTGATTCCTTCCCGGACCTCGAAGGCATGATGGCAGGAGACGAAGAACCGAGATCCAATGACCTGCTCGCTGAGGAGGAAAAGCATTGACTGGTGTCTAAGCTGAGGTAAGCTGTGTATAATATTGTTCTAAGTGGAGCTTACGGCGTTTTATTACAATTCCCTCAGCGGGAGGTACAAGATTTAAGTTGTAGATCAAATTCTTATTTATTTGTGTACATATATTTTCTTGTGCTATTTAAGGTCTAAAGGTAATGTAAATATGTATCACATGTCAGTGCAGTTTTCGTTGTGTAGCATTAAGATGTAGAGGTGATTTGTTGAAATGTATAAAATATTTGGCCTTTTACAGTAAGTCAAATGTCTGTATTTAATATTATGGGCAAGTAGTAGTTGACTTACATACATAATATGAAAAAATGTTTGTCTTTGTAATTAATATGTCACATATCTATAGTGGTAGTATTGAAATGAATATAGGAATAATTATTCCTCTACTGGAGCAAAACCTAGCAAATATGAGATTTTGATTGAAAAAGTCATTGATAGATGAAATATACTTGTACTAAAATAAATCCAAAAACTTTATTTTAGAGATCTTTTGAGGTTTTTCTTTAATAAATGGTTGAAATTTCTCAGTTCAAAATACGTAATAGTAAAGATACATTAGCTTCAGAAAACCACTCATTGCATCTTAATATATCCCGTCTCGTAGGACCCCTCCGCTGTTTCTTAAGACATCGGCTGCATTTAATGAAACCCTAAAAGTATATACATAAAATATATACAAGTAACTAAAATTACCCTGTAAATGGGTAAGTTTACCCAACATTATAATATAAATGCACATCAAAAATACTGAATTGTACTATGTTTTTCTTCTGACCAAAATTTATTTTTGAAGATGAATGTTTTATGTGTATTCAATATCAAATTTACAATAAAATAAAATACTTAAGAATGCAAAAGAAATAATATTCAATAACATAAGTAACACTTTTGATTAGCAATAGTATATGCTACGAAAACTGCATTTTCAATCATTTAAATTATAATATTTATTATTATATGTTCAGCTGATTTGACTGCCTACAATTTAGCAATGTTCCTTATGTTTCACAGTAACTAAATAGAAATAAAACCCATATAACTCCAGCATGTTTAAGTAAGGTAGGCAGAGATCAATCAACCGAGAAATATTTACGTAAAGGTACTTCTACAGTAAGTGCCATTAAAATTACCTATATAATTTGTGCGACGACTTCTAATCCCAGTCCTATATTAATTAAATAAGACACTAATACAAAAAAAACTGTTAACTGGCTACCTTCCTTGTTTTGTTTCAATATAACAATGGTTTGGTAAACAATAACTTTTCTGGGTTTAATTGAGTCTGCTTTTTTCAAATCAAGTTTATGTAGTAATACATACATACCGTTGCAGTATTTTATGTTTCCTATTAATATTAATACATAGTTTATGTATGCATAAATGAAATGGTCTCATTAATGAATACTGCCACTTTCGACCACGTTATAGTACTATATGTGGTCTAATATAACAGCATCTTATTTGTTCCTAAATGGTCAGAAAAGCACACCTTGACATTTTTTCTTCATCAATGTATCTGGGTATATACGAGTAATATTAGTTATTATTATACTATGTTCCAAGTAAAAAAGTTCAGTATTCATTAATAAGACTAATGTAAAAAGTGTGAGGAATCTCCACCCCCAAACATAATTGTTTTTGATAGTTTTTAAACATTTTGGAAACTCGTTACGACCGCACTACTAGTTTTATTAATGTTTTGTACATTATTTCCTGTTTTGTGCTTAAACGTAGTGCAAGTACAATTAAATGGAGTATTTGTTAAAGAATGCAATAGGTTAGGACCTGATTGAATACTGTTATATTCTTAATTATTATTATGTATAGTTTGTATAAAGAACATTTTCAATGTGTCTACAATTAAGTGTTTTGTAACGTTTGTGTTAAGTTTAATTTAAGTTGCGTAGGTTTAAGGAAACCGAAATGGAACATCATGAGAGCATTTTGATAATGGGTGAGATAAGACTGAAATTGTATAAGAAACTCAATGGTGACGCGAAACTGCACTGTTTTTAATGTTACTATTCACAGATAACATAAAATTAATGTAACTACATATGTTTCCAATTGCAAACGTAATGCAAATAATATAAATTAGTGAGACGTGGTATTACATATGAAAAAAACTATTCATACAGGTTCTCATTTTCACTGTGAAATAATGTACCTGCAAGAGAATATAATATGTGCATGTACTCCGAAAATGTGAATAGATCAAATAGTTAATTACTATGTTATGCAGTACCAAACATAAAATTCACCACGTTTCGCTTGCATTCTTAACTAACTTACATGTTTATTTGGTAAAGAATGTTTGTATGATACCAAAACTTTTCGCGCAAATTACAGTAAGTTTTTCTTGTAGGGAATGTGGATATCGGCATGCAAAGACCTGACCATACAGGATATCTACCAATCTGCTTCCTAGACAAGTGACAGTTAACTTAAGCAGTGTAAGCAATATCTATATATAACATCGATATTTCTATTTGTTATGAAGTAGCAACATGAAGAGTTTTCTTCTATACACGTTTAACACCTTTGCCATAAATTTTGTGTTACTTGTTTGAAGCTGATTACAGATTGATAAGGAAATTTAAACCTGAATGGAAGAGAATGGTAAATTATTTCTCTCCTGCAATTGTTTGTTGTTATCGATTAGTTATATTTTTATGGATACGAAATTGAAAGGTTTTTGTATTTCTGAATGAAGCTCTCTTTGAATGTATGTAGTGCTTAAGTTCTAGGTCAGGTGGATTAGTGGCATTGTCAGAAGAATATGATTGTTTATAAATTTCTCCGTTTACAGTACAAAATACATATGACATGGTTCTGAAAACTAGATTTTGTAGGTGAATTTCTCGCATTTAAATTGGCCTTTATTCTGACAATGTCACTGAAATTGGTTCCTCCATCAATGTGGTTGTGTTTTATAAAATAGTGTTTAAATTGAATAAGGTAAACCGTGTGTGATCATTGACGAATATTATGTAATGGTACGTTTTGCTGTAGCATCTAACCAATGGTTCTCCGTGCCATCTCGCGGAAAGAAGCCGAACTACTTAGTGTAAATAATTGTCGAATTGAGTCTTTAGTTCTACTTATAAATTGAATGTTGTATCATAATAATTGAATAACTTAAGTTAGAGGAACTACTTTGGTAAGATGCAAGTCAATACGTTTAAAATTGTTACCAGTGCACAAGAATTGTGGATATTTGTGTTCTTAGTACATAAATCCTGTAAGGATACCTAATTATTGGGAAAAATTGATATTTTTATGTAGAAAATTTATTATATTTAAAAAAAAAACAATGTAAATTGTAAGCTAAACTTATCAATGGGAACGATTGACGCGCATCACTTTTTACTGTAAAAGTTCATTAGGTTACTATGTTCTGCAGCTGTAAATATTGCATTAGGATTGTGTGTTATGTACCTAGTTGTCTACTAGCCCCAGGGGGAAATGTTGGATACAATTGTGTTTCAACCATCGAGTTATTTTTATCCAATTATTTTAAACAATAAAAAGTTAATCATAATGAGAATGTTTCATTTGACTTATTCCCCTTAGATAAAACTATTCATCAATAAGTATGGATTAGTTAATATCATAGTTTGGAAGAAGATGTAATGACAATAATAGAGAAAGGTACGTTAATGTAGTTTGGGCACATGGAGCGGATGCATGAAAAGGGTAACGAAAGGAATTTTTAAAACCAAAGTGAAAGGTAGAGTTTGACGGTGAATGCTGCATAGAACTTATACAGATCAAATTAGGGTCATTTTTCTCAACGCGAGTGTACGTAGTGTAAAGAACAGAAGAGCATGTATGAGAAGATTAATGGGTGTGAATAAAGCACGAGAATTTGTGAGGATCGTTCCAGGTGGCTCGATAGTCTTAGCATATCCCCTTAGGGACGTAGATATGGCATTCTCATATATTCATATCTGGTTAATATTGTTGTCTTGAACCGAATGGGACTTGAAACGTCGTAAAGGGTAAATAAAGGATATGTAACGTAATTTTTATTTTATCAATGTGCTAATAAAACTAAACTATATGTTCGATTGATGGTTTGTAATTATAGGACAGAAATAAATGTTAAATAATAAAAAAAACACCAACTATTAGTAATTCAGTAATACTTTTAATAAAAGAAAATAATATCAATAGTAGAAACTGATTGAAAAAGCTTTATCTCAGAGGTATAAATAAGTGTACAGGCATAAATATAAAAAAATATAATATGTATTTTGTCTTTATGTGTTGCGACATTCATATAAAAAACAATAAAAAATGCAATAATTCTTTAGAAGAACTATAAATTCTTTAATCTCAGTACATATAAAACGATATTATAATAAAATGCTTTAATTCACTCACAATATATTTTTTAAGTATAAAAGGAACGGTTTAGTACGGCAATCATACAACAGATGGCACATTACGTACTTAACATATGCAGGTATCAGATATTTCCGGTTAAATAAGTCGATTCATATATTTATATAATCTTAACATTTTACTTGCATATAAATGCAAAGAACAGATAAATCTTATTAGATAACAATGATATGATATCGATAAAAGGTAGTATTCTCATTTACGCTAAAAACAATATTTATCAAAAAAAAACTTTTTTTTTACTGCCGATAACAAAAATTTGGCAGTATAACACACTCAAATATTATAATAAAATTTACGTAAAGAGACATATTGTGTATCAAACACATTAATGACTCTACTACTGACAACAACGCGTGTTATGTTACATAAGAAAATAACTTGCCTATAGTAATAACGAAGGAAAATGGACCCTAATTTCGCGCAAATAAAGCAATTTTCCCGTTTTTTGTTGTTGGCACATCCATTTTGTGTAACCATGAATTATCGTCTTAGCATAGTATATTTCACAGAAATAATATAAAATCTCAATTACTAGAAACAAATCTCTTATTTTCAAAGTATCATTTGAAATTATACCTTACAGTTACACAAAAAAGTCCATTTTCCCATAACACTAGTTTTCTTAGGACGAAACTTTGTGCATGGCCTCAGCTACATAGTCGACATTCTGTGAAGAGATGCCTGCCACCGAGATACGGCCGTCCTTTGTAAGGTAGATATGGAAGTCTTTGGTCAGCTTCTCAACCTGAAATGTGGGACATAACTTCAATACTTGGTATATTTTTCAATGTCGATTGAATTGATTCACACTTTTAGGCTCGAAAACGACTCAAATAGTCACAAGTCTTCCCGTACTCTTTGTAGCACGTATTAACCTAATAGTCACTGCAACTGATCTTCATAATTCAACTTCGGCACGGTTGAGTCACAGTTGTGAGACAACTACTGCCACAAATAAATATTGATTAAATGAATGTACTACTGTACTTATATTAGACATTTTCAAATTTTATATAATTACTTGTAACTGTGTATATAATATTTTATTTACATCTTAAATATAGATACATAAAAAAACAAAATTAAATATTGTACATATAATTAAATAACTACAAAACATAAAAGGAAACTTTAAACTAACAAAAACCTAATATTTACGTAGCGCCACTGGTGTTCTGAATTCGCCCAGAAACAAAAGTCCCTAGCACTCTAGCAGCGTAGCCCAGCTGGATAGCCATCGACAACCTCTGGGCCAAAAACTCCCCGGAATGTCTATCGAGACTTCATATTGAATAAAAAGTTGACGACCTCCGTGGCGCGATCGGTTAGACACCTGAACGCTAATCGAGAGGTCCCGGGTTCGATTCCCGGTGGAGGCAGAGTTAAGAACTACGCTTTTCTTCTGCTTTCCAGTCTGGTCGTTGATTATATATGCTATATATATATGTATTTATCTATATATAATATGTACACATTTCTTAAATATACGTTGACTAGTACCCTTAACCCAAGTCTTAAATGTACTTCCCAAGGGGCTAGTTCAATTTGTGTAATAATGTCCAAATAATATTAAAAAAAAAGTAAATTATCTTTTGAATTTTGACTACTTAAGAAACTTAGGAAAATAGCGATGTGCTACATACGGCCACTGACAGGGAGAAGTGGCGTCATTTGGGGGAGGCCTATGTCCAACAGTGGATTGATACAGGCTGATGATGATGATGACATACCTGTTCAGGCTTGAGGCCCGTGTAGCAGAACATGCCGATCTGGTCGGTGATGTGCTGCCAGTTGTTCCTGTTGCCGGCAGACTCGATGCCCGCGCGGAGCTTCGTGCGCATGCTGATGATGCGGTCAGCCATCAGTTTCACGTCACACAACCTAATATGGAACCATTCGTAAATAGTATTTATTTATTATATACAATACAACAAGGAATTAAAACCATAAACCTAAAGTAGAAATTAAAATTAAATTACATAGAAAATATCTTTATAATCATCGCTGTCAGAGGGTGGTAGGGTTCCCGAGACACTGATAGCATTCCCCCTCTGAATAGCTATGCTAATTCTCTGAGAGAAAAATGCTCCAGCCCTGGGAAAATTCGTAAATTGATTTTTTTATACTTCATCACTACATAGTATAAAACAAAGTCGCTTTCTCTGTCCCTATGTCCCTTTGTATGCTTAAATCTTTGAAACTATGCAACGGATTTTGATTCGGTTTTTTAATAGATAGAGTGATTCAAGAGGAAGGTTTATATGTATAATAACATCCATTAAATAGTGGAGTAGGCTATATATTTTATACCCATGCGAAGCCGGAGCGGGTCACTAGTTTCCTTATAATATGGTATTAGAACAAACAAAAAACGCGAGTTCACGACCATAAACCCTTGCGGAGTAGTCAGGGGTTCAGGTGTCCATCTCCGCAATTGCGCAGGTAGAAATTCTATGGCCACCTCGAACCCACGTGTTGACCAGATAGTCAGTACTCAATGTGATAGGTGGTCAGCCATGTTGCCATTTACAAGCACCGACTATTATTATATGCTATTAAATGTGTAGGATCAGTGCAAAGTGTATATTTTTCTTCCTTAATTATCATGATTTGTCAGGATTATTCCAGGTGGCTATCAATAGCCTCTGCCTATTCCGTTAGGGACGTAGAGGCGTTTATGTATATGTATGTTAATCTTCCTTTAAGCTATATTTGTTGGCCCATAAGTTACATAGCACTGTATTTAGTTTTTAAGCTTAATTTCGTTTTTAAGTATGTCTTCTTCTTTCGTGACATATGAAGATCCGAGATCTCTGCCTACCCCTCTACAGGGAAACAGGCATGATATGTGTATGTATATATATATATATATATATATATATATATATATATATATGGGATGTAAGGGGGCACACTATCACCCTAGTGCCTCAAGCCAACCTCACCTGCCCGTGGTGCATCCTGCTTTATAACTAACGAGGCTCTGGCGACCGACAAATGGCGGTATAACCATTTCTTAATCAAGCGTGGCTAAATGCAACAGACCAGTGACGGGCAGCAGCGTCACTGGTGCGAAGAGCTACGTTCTGCGCTCACCAACCCGCCTGCCCAGCGTGGTGAGTAAGGGCAATAACCCCCCATGAGAAAGGTTACGAACACATGGCCCCCAGTTCCCGGTCGCCCTACTATTCCGGCCCACGGCAGCGGTCTCGGTTACGGTAGGGCAGGGGGTGCTAAGAATCCCCGGGTTACGGACAGCTGCCACAAATTGACACTGGCGACGTACAATGGACGCAGTCTACGGCTGGACGAAAGTCTGGCGCAACTGGAGGTAGAACTGACTAATTTAAGGTGGCATGTTCTGGGGATATCGGAGGTCCGAAGATCTGGTGAGGACACCATTACCCTAGAATCAGGCCATCTGTTCTACTTCCGGGAGGGCGACCAGAAGTCACAGGGTGGCGTAGGTTTTCTCGTCAACAAGGTTCTCCGTGACAACGTGCTGGAGGTTTCGAGTGTGTCGACCCGGGTAGCGTACCTAGTACTGAAACTGACCAAGAGATACTCTCTTAAGGTCGTGCAGGTATATGCGCCGACGTCGGCATACCCAGACAGTGAGGTCGAGGTGGTTTATGAAGATATCGCCAAGGCGATGCATAACACCACCAAGACCCACTACACCGTTGTCATGGGGGACTTCAATGCCAAAGTGGGAGTGCGCGAATGCGATGAATCGCGTATCGGAGCGCACGGGGTTGGATGCAGAAATGCCAGAGGGCAGATGCTGGTCAACTTCCTGGATAAAGAGGGGCTGTTCTGCATGAACACCTTCTTCGAGAAAAAGCCCCATAGGAAGTGGACCTGGCAGAGCCCAGATGGTAGGACGAAGAACGAAATCGACTTCATCTTGGCAGACAGGAAGTACGTGTTCAGGGATGTCTCAGTGGTCAATAGGTTTAAGACCGGCAGTGACCACCGCCTTGTGAGAGGCACCCTGAATTTCGACTTTAAAGCCGAGAGAAGCCGATTAAGACGATCCGTTCTTCGCCCAACGATGCTCCAATCCGTGCACAGCTCTGAAGCGTTCCAGCTGGAACTACGCAATCGCTTCGAAGCACTGAATACCACGGCAAGTGTTGACGAGAACCTCGATGATGTGGTGAGGGTACTTCGCGAAGTGGGTGGAAGATGCTTCATGGGAGGGCGAGGCAGCCGAAGGTCTAAACTCTCAAGCGGAACCCTGGAATTGATGCGGATTCGACGTGAATTGCCAGAGGGAGCTTCGTCAGATACCCAACGTCTCAATAAAACTATCCGAAAATCGGTGAGACGCGACCTCCGAAGCTACAATGCGAAACTCATCAAAGAGGCCATTGAGCAGAATCGGGGGTCGAAAGTCTTCTGTAAAAGAATGGGTACGTCTAATCTGACGAAGCTGAAAACCTCAGAGGGCAGAACCGTCACTTCAATTCCGGGGATTCTTAAAGAGGTTGAGGGCTTTTACGGCCATCTATACTCCTCGCATGCCCCGAAGCCTCCACCCGATGCAAAGGACCCAAGAGCCACATTGGTGCGCCACTACACTGATGATCTCCCGCTCGTGGACGAAGACGAGATTGGGAGCGCTCTCAAACAACTTCGTAATGGGAAGGCTCCCGGCGAAGACGGAATAACCTCGGAGCTTCTAAAGGCGGGAGGAGCTCCAGTCCTGCAGAAGCTCAAGCACCTATTTAGTTCCGTCCTAGCTAATGGGACTACCCCGAAGGCGTGGAGTGAGAGCGTGGTGGCCTTGTTCTTCAAAAAGGGAGACAAGGCCCTATTGAAGAATTATAGGCCTATCGCGCTCCTAAGCCACGTCTACAAGTTGTTCTCGAGAGTGCTCACAAATCGTCTGGCCTCAAGATTTGACGCCTTCCAGCCGCCGGAGCAGGCCGGGTTTCGAAAAGGTTTCAGTACCGTAGACCACATCCACACAGTGCGGCAGGTTATACAGAAGTCTCATGAGTATAACCAGCCGCTGTGTCTTGCCTTTGTGGACTACGAGAAGGCCTTCGACTCCATCGAGATCTGGGCTGTTCTGGAATCCTTGCAGCGATGCCAGGTCGATTGGCGTTATGTGCAGGTGTTGAGGAGCCTATACAGCGTGGCATCGATATCTGTTCAAGTCCAAAACCAAAAGACAAGTCCTATACAGTTGCTCAGAGGAGTGAGACAGGGGGATGTCATCTCCCCGAAACTGTTCACGAACGCACTGGAGGACGTCTTCAAAACTCTGGATTGGACTGGGATGGGTATCAATGTCAATGGCAGATACCTCACGCACCTCCGTTTCGCTGACGACATTGTCATAATGGCGGATTCGCTGCAGGATTTACAGGGAATGCTGCATAGTCTTAACGCTGCCTCACGGTCGGTCGGTCTCCGGATGAACTTTGACAAGACAAAAGTCATGTTCAATGAGCTCGTTGTCCCGGGGCCGATCACGATCAGTGGAGAAACGCTCGAAGTGGTCCAGGAATATGTCTACCTGGGCCAGGTTCTACAAATGGGTAGGGACAGCTTCGAGCGTGAGATTTCCAGAAGAGTGCAGCTGGGCTGGGCAGCATTCGGGAAGTTGCGTCATATCTTCTCGTCGCCACTACCGCAGTGTCTTAAGACCAGGGTTTTCAATCAGTGCGTCCTACCTGTAATGACATACGGTGCCGAGACGTGGAACATGACAGTCGGGTTGGCTCACCGATTACATGTCGCTCAGCGGGCAATGGAACGTTCGATGCTGGGTATCTCGTTAAGGGACAGAGTCCGGAACGAGATTATCCGGCAGAGAACCAATGTCGTAGACATTGTCTATCGATGTTGCAAGCTGAAGTGGCAGTGGGCCGGTCACGTCTGTCGCAGAACCGGCGACCGTTGGAGCAGAGCGGTTCTCGAATGGCGACCGCGTCTCGGTAAACGTAGTGTAGGACGCCCCCCTGCCAGATGGACTGATGACCTGAAAAAGGTCGCTGGTAGTGGTTGGCTGAGGGCCACGAGTGATCGTGTTTTGTGGCGTTACCTTGGGGAGGCCTACGTCCAGCAGTGGACTGTCATAGGCTGATTGATTGATTGATATATATATATATATATATATATATATATATATATATATATATATATATATATATATATATATATATATATATATTTGTCATATTTCCTAAACCAAATAAATAATCTCATAACACAAACCATTGGTTCTTGAGCTCTGGCGTGGACAGAATAGTATCGACGAGGCGGGCCCCGTAGAGTGGTGGATTGGAGTACATGGTGCGGATCATGATCTTGACTTGGGACATCATTTTGGCCGCCGTCTCCTTGTCACCGCAGTCAAAGGTGAGGGCGCCTACACGTTCACCGTATAGACCTGTGGACAAAAATAACATATATTTAACACTAAGTCATAATTTTCAAGTTCGTAGAACATCAAGCATAAATAATATTAGGGTCTAAAGAACATTGGGACGTAAAATTCATTGACAAGTATTCGTATATTAAGTCTGTTTAAAAATTGTATATACATAAAATATATCCAGTAATAATATGAGCAAACCTCGTTGTATGTTATATTATGTGTACATATTATGTTATATCGGGGTTGTACTGGCATAGAATATTGATGTTGGCTTGCTAATTCATCACTGAATAGATACTATTGCAATCCAGTTTCTAATAGCCTTTTACGACAAAAGCTACAAACAGTTGCTAGTTAGCATTCAATTTACGTCCCATATAGTCTTACATGCATACAAATCACGTCTATTTTCCCATATACTGCATAAGTCTAGTTTCCCCATTTTCCATCAGGACCTAATAGTTTGGACCCTCTTTCTATCGCGATAAATTAGTGTTATCAAATAGACAGTGGCGCCCCCACTCACCCATGTTCTTGGCGAAGCTCTGGCACAGCGTCACCTGGTGGCCTTCGTTGACAAACAGTCGGACGGCGGCGGCGTCGTTATCCACGTTGCCAGTCGCGAACCCTTGGTACGCCATGTCGAAGAACGGGTACAGTTTGCGCTCTTTTATCACCTGGGTTACAGGAAACATGGTATAAAGAATACATCGTCTTTTGATATATGGTGCTGGTGGTCAAAACGGATCATGTTACATCGTTATCATATACACATTCACGTGCTTTAGAAGAGAACAGTATCAACAAGTTCAATATTAGCCTAAATAATGGGGTTGTGATCTTATACAGAACATTTAATGACAGGTCGCTAGACCATCGCCCAATAGATTCCATTCTCTCCTAAACCCTAAGTCGCCTCCTACGACATGCCGGGAAGAACTGGAGCTATATAGTCTATGCCTAATAATTAGAGGCGTGAATGTTTGTGTCGGTACTATTATACTTACAGCGGATAGCTGCTTCCATTCTTCCAGACGGGGGTCGACACCGGTGGGGTTGTGTGCGCATGCGTGCAACAGAATGATGGAGCCTTGAGGGATTTTCTGGAAAGACAAACGGTAAAATTAATATATTAGAAGCAATGTGCTCATTACGACACTGTTAAGACATTGTCAGTGCTAATTCTGAGGAAAGGTATGATTCCTCACGGTGTTTTCTTTAGCAATTCGAAGAAATCAAACAACAGTGTCCATCACAGAAGTCAATCAACAGTGGCACAGTCTATTTCTAAGATGAACATAACCTTATTATGTATGTAAACACATACTCCTTTATGTAAGCATTAACAGGCCAATTATCACGTTGATAAGTGACAACATGTAGATGACATGTTATTATTAAACCATACATTATACATAACAACCATCATGTTTGTAAAAGTGTATGTACCGTAAGACATAACTCTCTTTAACCAATTTAGCAGTCAGCTGAATATTACCCTTGTTACTAAATTTAGGGTAAAGTTTCATTCATAAAATGGTAAGATTATCTACTGGCAAATAACGAGTCAACGCACATGTTATTTAGTCTTAGTCTTCCGGTATTCAGTATAACACCTTATCAACACGCGTAACATATTACGATTTATATCACTATTTACATTGTTATGTAACGCTTCTTCAAGTGAAGATATGTATCGATTCAGACACCCATGTTCGATTTATCAGAGATTATTGTGATTACAAACAATGCTAAGGAGAGGAAATTTCCATTCATAAAACCGAAAAACAGATATGGGAAGAATTGCTATACAAAACACAAAGAAATACGTGTAAAAGTAATACTCTCACGTAAGTTATTAAATATAATATCTCCTAGGTCACTTTTAGTATGATAATTGGGGTTCCGATGACATAATGGAACATTTGTTACAGGTTGCTAGCCCATCGTCCAATAGATTCTATTTACCCCTTGTCTCTTAGTTGCCTACTATGACCTACAGCGAAAAACGGCAGCTAGTTAGCATTCTTTTTACGTCCCAACTAGCACAGGACACAGGAAGTTATCCTTAAAGGTTACAATAAACTTGTCGCCAGCTAGCTTGTTGTTGAATACAGTAAGTGATAGAAAATTAAAGGATTAATAGGTGTAAGGGGCTATTATATTACTTAAAATAGCTAAGATAACTTCCAACTCTATAGTCATCCATTAGGATATTCCGGGAGGAATGTAGCGAGTTATATTCTATTCAAATCTGCCATGCCAGATTACGAATTAAATGTTAATACATATTTAAAGTTACGAGGCTAATAAGTAATAATAATATTCATAACTACCTACGAATTACTACTCAGTTGCTGACGTCTAATAACAATATAATTGAATATTCCGCATTCGCCTGAAACGGTGACTAGTTACCGATTATTAATAAAATGCAGACAATACATATTCCACAGTAATTTGAGTATAATGAAATCCAATGCAATGGTTTTGCTGTGTTCAAAACTATTTTTCCATGTAGATTGGGATGAAATTATAAACTCTAACAAAACTTGCAGGCATACTATATGCATATAATACATATATTGACATTACCTCACTATCTTTACACACATAATTTAAGCAAAATGCAACAATTCAATTTATATGTAATAAATAGTAACAAGCTATTAAAAGGATCATGATCAACTACGTAAACATACGTATATAACAGTAATACAATGAGTACAGTAGACTCAGTATGTGTTTATTTATATCCCTAACTAGTGACCCGCTCCGGCTTCGCACGGGTATATAATATATAGCCTACTCCACTATTTAATGGATGTTATTATACATATAAACCTTTATCTTGAATTACTCTATCTATTAAAAAAACCGCATCAAAATCCGTTGTTTCAAAGATTTAAGAATACAAAGGGACATAGGGACAAAGAAAGCGACTTTGTTTTATACTATGTAGTGACAATGCTCTGATTGTAACAAAAGGTTCTAACTAGGTTTAAGTTTAATAGGTTCTACAAGTAGGTACGCAAAACTAACAGTATTTCTTGTTAAACCAACAGCTCCTTGTAAACATGTTTTCATAAGATTATTACATAAGTGGCTTGTGTCTTCGAGTTATCATTTGGCCTAGTAGATAACAAAATAACTGACTATACGACAGTTTAATACTAATTTCGCTTAGTAACGACTCAAATTACTTTACTTGCAAAGTCACGTCAATGAATGAATGTAATGCGACACATTTTTATTTTATGTCAATAACTATGTATGTAGGATAATAATACATTCACAACTTATTTTACACCTTACTGTCACAGGTGGATCGCCACCTTAAATGATCCTGACAAATCTCTCTCGCTTCATTCACACCCATATCCCTTTGATGCATGCTATTTTACTCTTAACGAAACTTATACGTTAACGTCCATCAATCCCTTTCGGGGTGGATAAACCTCGGAGATTTTATATCTCCTATGACACTTTTTAGCATAATTACTGGGGTTGTTATGTCATATACAAAATTGATGACAGGTTGTTAGTCCATTGCCTAATCGATCCCATTTACCCCTAGTCCCTTGGTATTTTCCTAGGACATTTCGGTAAGAATGGCAGCTAGTTACCATTCTTTTTACGTTCCAGCTAACACGGGACAGTCTAGCCCCTCTTAACGTTACTTTTAATATTGCAAATATGAATTTTTCTCAACCATATATTATAATTATCTTTTTGTCAATGACATAACGTCATTCATCTTGGTAGGATGTAAATAACTTAGATAACAAACAGACTGATGAAATTCGTTATTACAACATCTGACGTCTTTGTTGATAAAGAAATTTATTTAGCATGACATGGGAACGTGATTTTTTATAGTGCTAAATAAATATATTAAATAGGATAAGAATTAATCTTAACAGCCAACGTTATCGTTTTTATTTACAAGTCGTCGTTTTTGTTTATACTTATTTTATGGGTATTTATTATCTAATATTGTGGGGGGTCAACGCTTTTTTTTGCAATTATACATACATACACATCACGTCTGATTCCCTGTGAGGGGTAGGCAGAGATCACGGAACCAATTGGTCCCGAACCTGACAGACTACTTTCGCTTCATTGATCACCTCATACACACTCGGCAGTTATAGGTACTTCTAACTATAATTTTTAATTGTATATTCATACATACAGAACATTTATGATTATTATCCCATTTAATACACTCAGACGATTGTCTTATGAATATATACTTTGTTTTTTTGGAAATATAAAAATATTAATACAATATTATATATTTAATATAAATAATTATTTATTATCTCGTCTCGTATATATTAAATACAGTTACTGACGCCCATAATCCGCAAAGAGATGGACTGGAAGTCAATTCCTAAGATTCTTTTGTTATATTTAACCTCTTTTTGAGGTTTTAGAACAATGCCGGATGGCCAATCTATTTGTTAAAAGAACTAGAAAACATCTGTCCCTTTAGTCATTGCAAAATGAATGCTAATTGATTTCAATTATATTTCTGCTAAGGCCTTAACTAAATAAATACGTATGCAAACATTATAGAGCATAACTTTTATATTAACTATTATTTTAATACAATTTAGAGATGTACTATAGAATAGTCATCAGAGGATTAAGTACATACGTACTCATATTGCACAATTTCGATTAACATTCATTCATGGAATTCCTAATATCTTTAATCGAAACAGATAAAGTGGCGAGACTTTATCTGAATCTGCAAAAAGATGGCGTAATATTTGCGATAAAGAGACTAACAAGGACCTAGGAAATATACAAATGCAACTACAGTTGCTAACCTCGTTATATACCTGAAACTTCTTATGAATTAGCTTTAAGAGAAGAAAATCTTTACACGGCGAAATGAATTGAAATTGTTTAGTGAAATTTTGGCTTTGATTGGCCAATCATCTTCGTAGATAAATCTATAATTACTTAAGCCTCAAGACTTTTCCGAAAACGTTAATGTTTATGAAGCAAATGTATATTTAATTTCTATTTTAGGAGTGGTCTACACTTACACACGTTTAATAATAATTTTGATATTTACATCCACCAAAATACAGAAAATGTATATTACTAACTATAACCTATTACTAGAAAAATGTGCTTGCCTCCATTGTAACTATATGGTCCAAACATCTAAGCTGTATTGAAATACACTACGAACTAAATTGAAATACACTACACTACGTACTCAATAAAGGATTATTATTAAAAACATAACATACGTTTCACGACTTGTGTATACACACTCCCTTTTTTATTATGGCGGAGTGTCAGAGGCTTGAATGCTCATCTCCGAAATTTCGAAGGCATGTTAGGTATGGGTCATTCGAAGCCCGCGTATCACTAGATAGACAGCACCCAACGTGATAGGTAGTGAACCGTATCGCCGTATATAGGCACTGACTATTACCTATCCTGCGGGATAGGCAGGTTTCCTCACGATGTTTTCCCTTACCGTTAGCGACTGTAAATTATGTACATAAATGAAAAACACATATTTAAATTTCATTCATTGGTACATATCAGAGTCGGGATTCGAACCTATATTATTATTATTATTAGGTATTATTCAAAACAAAACTCACACTTATATCCTCGAGGGCTCCCTTCAGATCAAATCCATTGGTGTTCTTGTCAAAGTACCTATAGTACTTGAAGGGGAGGTTGAGCATCTTGCAGATCTGCGGATGGTTGCCCCAAGTAGGTTGGGACAGCCAGATCTCCTTGTTCTTCGCGTAGTGGCGAGCCATGAACTCCAGGCCCAGACGGAGGGCGCCTGTACCTGATAGGGTCTGGGAAATAAGTACATATAATAATAATAATATTTGAACCTAACACCAATTGAACTAGCCCCTTGGTAAGTACATTTAAGACTTGTGTTAAGGGTACTAGTCAACGTATATTTAAGAAATGTATACTTATTATGCATAGATAAATTCATATATAGCATATATAATCAACGAACAGACTGGAAAGCAGTAGAAAAGCGTAGTTCCTAACTCTGCCTCCACCGGGAATCGAACCCGGGACCTCACGATTAGCGTTCCGGCTGCTAACCGATCGCGCCACGGAGGTCGTCAAGTAATTATACATTAGTAGTAATTATACACTTCATATGTAAATTATAGTTTTAAGAGATTCGCGATTTATACTCATGATTAATAACTAACGTAATTATCGCGTAAACCATGGTCACGGGCAGACTCAGTCAGTCAGTTTGCCCGTGACCATGGCTGCTGCAACGTAGACGAAACGTCGGGTTAATTAAGGTAACTTTATTATATAAAAATTTACGCGATAAGTCCTGTTAGTTATTAATTCTCATGTAAACTACATACATATACGTGCGTACACATGAAGTCACGGCCGTACAAGCACATTGCATACATGTACAAAAACGTATACGAGTACATATTATATTTACGTCCTTTAATCCCTTTCGGCGTGGACGGAATATCGGAGACATGATTACTCTTAGGTTATTTTTAACATGAATATTGAGGTTGTGATTTCATATAGAAAATTGGTGATATGTTGCTAGCCCATGGCCAAATAGATTCCATTTACGCTTAGCTAAATAGTAGAGTACAAAAGGGACTTATAAGTTTGCATTAAGAAGCTTCTGAATTTTATGTTGTAAACATCAGCAACCCTTTCTTAACTAATTCAAAGGTAAATAGCAACAAATTACATGTAAGGTAGCATCTTCATTTATTTGTGCTTGAAAATGTCAACTTTTTATTATGATAATCAATCAGACATTCACTGATAACAGATAAGCGTTTGACTCATGACAGTCTGTAAATATGGATAATCTAATTATACATAATATGTCTGTATAATATGTAACATTCAACCATCAATTAAAATTGTGATAGCTTCTATGCCAACATTTTATTTAAGTTATGTCTATAATCCCAAGCTGGTTCAATGTGTTTTGCAACTAACACATAGCATGTTATCAACAATATTCTATATACAATCCTCACAACTCTGATAGTTATTGATGATTCTATGCCCACACCAAATGGGGCAAAATCAGGTAAGCATAATACATAAAAACATCAACAAGAAAACGGGACTTATCCCATATATTTTATAAACATAGAGTAATATTTTTGCTACCAAAGAAAACAAAGGTAACTAATACTTTGTTTATAAAATATACACAGTAGGTCCACATAAATCTATCAAATTACACATCAACGCTACCTAATAGAAGGGTAGACAGAGATCGTAGAACCCTTACATTTACTATATACTTAACTAATGTTTTTAATCTGTATTCCTCAAAATATGCTAGGCATGTCGGCATGTATCGCAGGAACAAATTCTAATACTATTAAAAATTTCTTATTGCTATCTTTTCATAGATTATGTAAGGTATGCATAGTTTCATATTTATAAAGTATGTCTGTTTATCTATCCCTTTATCAACTATAGCTTTAATTAAATACCTGTACAGTACAGTTCCTCTCTTCCTTGAGCAATGGGCTTCCACTGCCAAAGGCTAGTTCAGCCACTTGTTTGCAGTAACCAGCGTCTCCGCTGATTGGTGCGTATTCATGGTTCAAGTTCTTTGCGTGAATCACTTCTTCTGCCTGATGATAATGAAATATTATTATGTTATGGCACAGATAATATAATACTATACAGTAGTTATGGTATAGAAGTACGTAGGTATTATTATTGTGCCTTACTATGTAATAATAGTTTTAAGAGATTTGTAATTTACACTCATGATTAATAACTACCGGGACTTATCGCGTATGTTTTTATATAATAAAGTTACCTTTATTAACCCGTGTCCGTGACCATAGCTGCTGCAAAAGCCGAAACGTCGGGTTAATAAAGGTAACTTTATTATATAAAAACATATGCGATAAGTCCTGTTAGTTATTAATTACTATGTAAAAGTCAGTGCTTTTATATGGTGAAACTGACTAAGTATCACATTGAGTAATGACCATCTAACATGGTTTGAGGATGCTAGACAAATACTACCTCTGCAATTGTGGAGATGGACACTTGAATCTCTGACAAGCCCATATGGGATTAACCCTTGCTGAAGTTGTTTGTAAAATGTAATTAACAACTGCATCACTACATAGTATAAAACAAAGTCGCTTTCTCTGTCCCTATGTCCCTTTGTATGCTTAAATCTTTGAAACTACGTAATGGATTTTGATGCCGTTTTTAGAGTGATTCAAGAGGAAGGTTTATATGTATAATAACATCCATTAGATAGTAGAGTAGGCTATATATTTTATACCCGTGCGAAGCCGGAGCGGGTCGCTAGTAATAAATAAAGGAACCTTACCTTCCTCACAGAGGGGAGGACGAAGGGCTTTCCCTCATCATCCCTGTAGGCTCCTACACCAAGGTTGACCTTCTTGGGGTCTGCATCCCTCCTATAAGCCTCTGTGATTCCAAGGATCACGTCCGGAGGGCCCATCTCCACATTTCCCCACCATTGACTGGAGAAAGTGAAATATTAGTTGGCAATGTTAAGTATATTCATAGTTCTACTATTTTTAAAGGGATAGATAAAATACAAGGGAATCAATGAGAGAAAAAGGGAAAATCAAATTTAGAAACCGTTAATTTTTTTGCCATAATTATAGCTCACTAGTTTTTAGCTAAATAGAAATTAAAAAGTTCAACAAACATACTAATTGAAAAAAAACAATAGTACTTAATACTTATAATTTATATTCTATAGAGCCTTTGAGGGTGTAAGTAGAGATATTTAAAGTAATAAAAAAGTGGATGGCCAGGTTTGCGGTTCATAGATCCAGTGTATAATATATAATAATAGTAATAATTTCGGAATGAAATGAGATTAATTTTTGTCACAAAATATCCATAAACTGATCATATTGAAAATTTATTTTCATATTCACTATTTATAATTTTCACTTTAATTACAACTTGGTTTGTTATGTTTTTTTATGTAATGTAACTAAATAGAAATTAATTGGCTTTATTTCTTCCCAGCATGTCATAAGAAGAAAGGCTAATCTAAATAATAGGCTTAATACCCATTATTTATATTCCTTGGTAATGCCCAAATAACCCTGATAGTAATACAAGAACTAACCGAGGACATAATGCCCCCTCTGTTCACCTCAAATCTAATATTAAGGTATTATAGGTGGATAATCAGATTTAATACCAGATCTAACATTATTCAATTCAAGAAAAAGTTAATTCTTCTGCTGTAAGTTAGCTGAGAGAGATATCTTGAAAACTTTTTTATTTAAAGAGCTACTAGTGTATTTAATAAATAATATTCATTTCAGTAATATCATTCCAGTAGGATAATAACTGGAAACTACTGATGTAAAGTTAATTATAAGTATGCTTGGTACAAAACATACAAAAATCTAATGGTACATCTTTGGTACGATATGAAAAAACTATTTTAGATTTTACTATTTTAAATTAAGTATTAAGAACACAGCTAAAGCTAACTGTTCCAACCTAAACTCAATATTTATAAAAATATATCTATGCGGGAGAAGTACTGTAAGAACAATTAGACAATGAATTCAAGGTCAAATAGAATGCATCCTTTGAATCAACATCATTACGTAAAAATACGTAACAACTGGAATACCGGTATTAAATTACAATCCTACCTGCTAGCTCGGGCAATTTCGCGATTTATGTTAACATTTTTGCTGAGGAGCTGGACACCCAGAGTTTTGAGTGCCTGAGACATGGTGAGGTGGAGCGGTACTAAAATCACGGGTGTAATTTAATAATTCACAACTAGTAACAGACTCCGCTAACCCTAAGAACAAATTATTTCACACTGGAATGAAACAAACTGTTCGTACGTTTATTTGGTTATCTATATGTCAGTCGACAAGGTCAAAACATGCGTCAGAAAGTATACCATACCAAAAATATTTTGCTACTATATCCAAAGGGGGATAGTTAATTGATTTATTAGGCTTCTTGCTGAATAATCTCCTAACTTTATAGAATCATCAGCAGTCTACTTAAAATGTTGCGGAAATTAATCATTTGATTGCTTTAACTGTTGTAACATTGATTAACATGAGGTTTTTTTTAGGTCTAAGAGATATTATACATAGTCTCTCCAATGTTCTGTCCACCCTAAACGGACGTCATTATATATTTATGTAGGAGCGAGCGAGGTGAGAGCTTAACTCATTCGGCACCACGCCATTTTTCAGCGTCTTACCAGCGGAGCCGCCATACAAACGGTCATGAACACGCTAGGCGCACAGTATAGTTATTTTAAACCAGGAATTACGGTGGAATATGGATATTCTGGTAAGTATGTAAATTAAATATGATGTGATTCTCAAACTTACTATATTTTTTGTTGTAAAATCACTCAGGAACATGTTATTATGTTAGTACTAATATTATAATAAATTCACTAATAAACGTAATTGTAAGAATAAAACAAGCTAACGTAGCGAGTTTGATGGAAAGTTAAGCAAACTTTTAGAACCTCTGGTCAAATATTCAAATTTCAAAGTGAACACGAACACGTGAAAACATAACTTCTTTCAAAGTAGAAACCACGTGAAGATTTGGTTATTCGTGTGGTAAATACCATATACACAAACTTTTCGAGATATACTCGAAAACTTATGGATACGCCAGGCGTGTCCGCGGTGTGGCTAGTAGAATTTTCAAGAACACGTGTCGTTGGCTCTGAATGAGTTAACTTTTTTTGGTTTAAAACAAGTATTTTGTTTAAACTACTATTGTTAATAAAAAATACATATTTGGTAATTTTGCACATTATTGACATTAGTCTGACAGCAACTCAAACTGTCCAATATCACTGAGCAAATGACGTTTCGCTTTTGTTTTTCACTCATTTTCATTTGCCGTTTGGTTGTTCTTGAATAAAATTTGTTTTTCTTCAGCTTGTGAGCTACTATGGCTGCTGAAATTAAACCTGCGGCAGGGCCACCTAATGATAGATTCTCTACTACTAAAAAGCCAGCACTTCTTAGCAAGTTAGAAGGCTGCGCAGATGATGTAAATGCAGCAGTAGTTATACCTGGAGAAGACGGTGTTATTAGCGTTTGTGATGATAAGTAAGTGTTGAATCATTTGTTTGTTTATCAATGATGAAGCAATCTTGTTTTTGTTCATTTCCTAAAGTATCTATTTTATGAAGTTTTGTTGTGAGCCTACTAATGCGGAATATCTGTTTCGTCTACTTATAATATATTTGTTTCCTATTCATAAAATTATTATTTATTAGTTTACTTTTAGTTTCTTTGGTTTATTTAAAATAATTAGTGAAGTTTACATAGGTTAGTTATTTTATGTTGCTTTCTATAAAAACCTCTTTCGTATCTCATTGCTAAATTTTGTCACCTTTAACTTGCAATAGAAACTGTTAATTTGGTTGTGCAATATAAAATCTTGGACCAAATCATTACAAAGTAGTATTGCAACTTTGTTCAGTGTCAAAGTTATGAAAGTGGTTGCTTTGTTGGTACATAAATACATACACATCACTCCTACTTCCCTGTAGAGGGGTAGGCAGAGATCCCCATTTGTCTGACCATGATCCTGATTTGTTGGTATTTTATTTATTTATTTTACAACAAGATCACATACCTTACAGGGAAAACCCTAATGCATATGCTTTATTTATTGAAGTTTATACTTGTCTATGTGTAATGTTTCTTTAATAGAGATAATCTACTACAAGTTTTTTATCTACTTACCAAACAAATGGTCCAATAGTTGAGGTCATAAAACATTTTCATTATAAACATACCATTTTACATTCGTAAAATTAATCAGAACTATCTTTCACTGTTAGGATTACTTTCAGTTGTAATACTAGGTGAAACATACCTGTTATGCATTTGCTACAATGTAAACACTCAATTGTAATTACAGTTACCTAGAGTTGCTATTATTAGACAAACATTTGAACAACAATTCTTAGATGATATGAGCATTGTACAACAAGTATAAACATCTAAAAACTTATTAGGCAATAACTATACTGACAACTCTCACATATTTAACTTTTATGTGTTTATGTCCAAATTTCTGTGACCATCTTGATACCCTAAATTTATAAGGACATTACTTTGTAGGTTTGATGTCTATAATACATACTCTAAGAATATAATTTTATAATACAATATTTAAATTAATATTACCATATGCTGGCTATAGAATCATTAAGGGTGTAATTGGAGAGGTTTATAATAATTAAAAAAAACATAATGTGTTTGATGTTTGAGATACGTACAAAATATTAACTTAGGACTTTAGTTAAGGACATTACTTTGTGGATTTGATAACTATGTCTAATATCCTTTCAATCTTGCAGAACAGTGCGAGTATGGCTAAAGCGAGAACAAGGGCAGTACTGGCCCAGTATTTGCCAGTACATGCCGTCAGGTTGCACCTCAATGTTCTACACACCAGAGACGAGACAGCTGTTTATAGGTCAGGAAAATGGGACCATATCGGAATTCATACTTACGCCAGACTGCAATAGGATAAATCCTGTAAGTTGGTTATTAGTTACTACTTACTATGTACTTTTTCTATGCTATTTAGTTAACTTTATCAATGTTATTCCATAAATGTGTAATTCTTGTAGAAGGCAGTAAGTTTCTATAGTTGAGAAAATGTATCTATCTCCAAGTATCATCACAGGTCAGGGACCTTAGTCCACTAATGCCTTTTGCAAAATAACAGTTCAATATCAGATCAGTAATGTGTGAAATTGGTAGTGGATTAGCAAAAGTAATTTTTTTTGCCATTTTTAAGCAAAATTTAGACTTTAGCTGATTTTAGTGGTGAAATTTGACACTATTGGACGTTATGATATTGAACTGCATTTGTGCTAAACCGCATTAGTGGACTAAGGCCCCAGGTTAGTGAATACTATCTTTCTCCTATTTCACCACAATGATGAGTGCAGAAGAATAGTTCAGTGTTGTACTGGCCACCACATTTGGGATTATAGTTGTTAGATGCCTTTGTATAAAACTATGGAAATACTTAAATTACTTAATACACTTCTCATGTATAGTAATAATGATAAGAATTGACTTCACACAGAAAATTGTATAGGATAGGATGCATCTATCTATTATTTGAACATATGTGATAACATACACAATTAGTATCAAGGCCATCGTAGTATAAGATAGTGTAATGGAGTATCGCTTTTGTGATATTCCATTTATTTATATACATTCATGTTTATATAATTATTGATTTCTTTTATCTTTGTAAAGGGGTATTATTAAGCATACTATTTTGTGACATACAACATTGGTTACAAAAACTGTTTCTGAATAATTATTTTGCATTATTGTTTTCTTTCTGTTTCAATTAAAATATAATCCTTCATTTGATTATAATTATAACTTTAAGTAAGTGACAATTAATATTTTACCTACTTTTTTTATTATATTATATTCTCGTGTGCGTTCGCGCAGCGGAATGTTGTTGAATTTAAAGATTTTAATTATGCAGATATTTAGTGTATGACGTCGTATAATTGTGTATGGTAAAAAAAACTTTTTTTGATCCATTGACTTTAGAAGAAAAGAGATGTGTCCAAAAATTAGTGTGTATTTGTGTGTAATTGTGTATGTATGAATAAAATTAGTGCATGCATAAACTTCGGAGAAATTCAAGTTTCCGCTACGCGAATGTTTGGCCATTAGCTAGTTTTCATACAAAGCGCTTACATAGAGAGCTGTAGATTTTTACATACGTTGTTTTGAATTTGTTTATATTTGTTTAATAAACAGATTTAGAAAAAATCGTAAGGCTTTAAAGATAAAAATATAAACGTAAAATACGCTTATTAGGTCTTAGTTCTTAAAGTATGCACTTTGGGGTCTAGATTTTCACGTTTATACAAACCTTGTAAGTGTCTGCAACACGTTGCCAAGTATCAATGATGTTCCGTTAGTAATTAAAGAGTTATAGGACAATTTACCACGAATAGATCACTGTTTACAAAGCAGTCAAATATCATGACGTTCTAAAGGTATTGCATGGTAAAATGTATGCCAATAATTAGTGTATTCATTCAACTATTCACATACAAAATTTCATGTCATTAAATTCAGTAATTAAAGAAAAAACAATTATAATACTGACGAAGCATCGAAAACCTACATAACCCGACCAAGTTCGGATAGCTACAAAAAAGCGGCCGTGCAATATATTTAGGTAACATCCCAAAATTTACAGTATAATACCGGTATTGAATTGGTACAGGTGATAAGACAATTGTTGTTTCGATATAATTTATAGGTCATTTATTTTTGTACACCTACTTTTTTAAATGTATTTGACTATGACAGAAAGTAGGTACCGTTTACGTAGGTACTTTATTTAAGTATGCGCTTGAGACTTGAGATATAATCTAAATACAGTGTAAACTCTTTATAACATTATTCTCTATAACGATAAACTCTCTATAGCATAGAAAAGACCACAATTTGGTTGGTTTACCTTAAAACCCATACATTGATACACTCTTTATAGCGCAGCCGCCATTCTCTATTACGAAGAAATGTGTTCATATTTAGACACAGAAGATCGTTAATATCGGTGTTATTGTTTATGTTGTCTTAGCAGGTAACAAAAGACGCCGACCAAACCTTTGAGGCCCCGAAACTTCTGAGGTCGTAAACAGCCGTCTTGCTTTTGTTATTGTTAATTGCCCTGAACACGTGCTTGATTTGCTTGAAAATTATGACTTAAATAAAGTACCTACGTAACCGGTACCTACTTTCTGTCATAGTCAAATATATTTAAAAAAGTAGGTATACAAAAATAAATGACCTATAAATTATATCGAAACAACAATTGTCTTATCACCTGTACCAATTCAATACCGGTATTATACTGTAAATTTTGGGATGTTACCTAAATATATTGCACGGCCGCTTTTTTGTAGCTATCCGAACTTGGTCGGGTTATGTAGGTTTTCGATGCTTCGTCAGTATTATAATTGTTTTTCTTTAATTACTGAATTTAATGACATGAAATTATGTATGTGAATAGTTGAATGAATACACTAATTATTGGCATACATTTTACCATGCAATTCCTTTAGAACGTCATGATATTTGACTGCTTTGTAAACAGTGATCTATTCGTGGTAAATTGTCCTATAACTCTTTAATTTCTAACGGAACATCATTGATACTTGGCAACGTGTTGCAGACACTTACAAGGTTTGTATAAACGTGAAAATCTAGACCCCAAAGTGCATACTTTAAGAACTAAGACCTAATAAGCGTATTTTACGTTTATATTTTTATCTTTAAAGCCTTACGATTTTTTCTAAATCTGTTTATTAAACAAATATAAACAAATTCAAAACAACGTATGTAAAAATCTACAGCTCTCTATGTAAGCGCTTTGTATGAAAACTAGCTAATGGCCAAACGTTCGCGTAGCGGAAACTTGAATTTCTCCGAAGTTTATACATGCACTAATTTTATTCATACATACACAATTACACACAAATACACACTAATTTTTGGACACATCTCTTTTCTTCTAAAGTCAATGGATCAAAAAAAGTTTTTTTTACCATACACAATTATACGACGTCATACACTAAATATCTGCATAATTAAAATCTTTAAATTCAACAACATTCCGCTGCGCGAACGCACACTATATTCTCTAAATTGTATTATCTTTTTCATATAATGTTCATCATAGCCTTATAAGTATTATACACTTTTTACAGTTCTCATACAGTAGAATGAGTCCTTATATTGTCTGGCTAACGAAAGTAGATACTGAAAAAGCGCGGCAAATTTAAAATATATTAGCATTGCAACCCTAAAATAAAAAGGAAAGGCGAAACAACTCACTTTGATACTTTGACATATATTTTTATTTTACTAGTGGATGCTTCCAATTTTGTCCGCGTTATGACGTGATTAAAAGTAGCTTATATAACTTGTTATCTCTTTATTAACTCCATACCAAACATCACACGGATACGTCACTCCATTGTAGCGTATTAAAGGAACAAAAAGAACAAACAAAAAATAACTTAAACGAATATGTACTTACTTAATTAAAATAAAAAAATATCAAGACATTTTGACCGTACTAACCTAACCTAACTATTCGCAAGTCAACCATAAAGAACCATAAAGAAACATCAACAACACACCAACTTCGGCGTCAGAAATAGGAATACCATACACTAATTCTGATTTTACCAAATTTTTCGGAAAACAGATACAAATTAATTTTCTTTAAAATAAAATTGCCAAATTTTTCTCTACCTAATTAGTTAAGATATAGTGTACCTAATTACTTAAGCTATTTATTAGACCAACGTAAGGCTTACTGTAGCTCTTGTAATGGTCCGACACGTACATACGAAACTTATTTTCGATTAACACAATTTTAGCAGACGTACGAATTTTTAAAACTCATTTTATAAAATGTTTAAAATGAGTTTGTTTTAAAAATGCCTTTTTTGAATTAATTGTTCCTAAGTACTTTCTACTTAAAATACCCCAAATTGTAGGATAAATATCCGATGGTAGCAACACTTGAGTGTTGTCATATAAAAAGTTTGCAAAATTATCCAGTATCTACTTTCGTTAGCCAGACTATAACATGATTCCTCAGCTACTACATCAATTGACCTAGTTAGTTCATTAAACCTTAGGCATAGAATATATACAGTACCTTACAATTTCCAAGCTATTTTCAACTTTGATACATAACATTTATATTACATGTCAAACCTTTTTCATAAGAAGTCAGAGTTGGAGGAGAATGTATGTATGTTAATGAGGGTAATACTTTATTAATAAAAGTAATTAACATGATGTTTTCTGATATAATCTTATAAATATCATTAATATCTTAATTGTATATGAGAAGGTTTATGGATGTCAATTAAATGAGGGTCCTTAGCTAGGATAGGATAGGGAACATGCACTGTAGGGTTACAATCTTCAACTGTAATACATTTAACTATGTATTACATTTTAACTTATGTATTATACATTTAACTTATGTACATTTCTTTTTCAGAAAAGAGAGTATTTGGCTCACACAGCCCGTGTAGCGGCAGTGGTGTTCTCGTTGAGCTGTGAATGGGTGTTATCAGTTAGCAGGGACAAGTTCTTTGCGTACCATTGCAGTGAAACAGGGAGACGGATTGGTGGCTATTCTTTTGAAGCCTGGTGTACGGCGTTACAGTATCCTTTTGGAAATTAAAATGAACATTGTATACATTGTAATACATTTCAAGACATGTACATACATACATATATTTTCGCCTCTACATCCCCAATGGGATAGGCACAGACTATGAATCCCCACCTAGAACAAGACCATTATCTTGCTTATTTGCAATGTTTTCCATTGTTATAGAAACAATCTGTTTCTAAATGTGTGAAAATGTAGGTAAAAACATACATAGTATCCTTAAGAAAACGGATTATAATCTAATTTCTAATTTAAGAGCATGTGCTAGAGAGTTAATGGGTGTGAGTGAAGCAAGAGAGATTTGGCAGGATCGCTCCAGGTGGCGATTGATAGTATCTGCCTATCCCCTTACGGACTTAGAGGCGTAAATATATGTATGTATTAAAATCTACACTGTGGGTGTATCCCTTCACACATACCACATTATATCAAGTAAATCAATAGTAACGTTTATTTTTGTAAAAATCGTGTTACTCTACCGCATTAGGGTTATCCTGTAATGGTAGGGCTTAACTTAATAATAATAAATAAATAATTAGTATTAGTTCACATTAGCCTAGTAACAAGCACTACAGCATAGGTACGTTTCCTGAGCCCGTTATCAGATTCGACTCTCAGTCCAAGTACGCGTTCGTGGGCGACTACAGTGGCCAGATAACGCTGCTCAAGCTGGACAACAACGGCGCATCGCTCGTCACCACGCTCAAGGGACATACGGGGTAACTATGGCCATGTTTGTTAGGGCTATTTATAATATAAATAGCCCATAGATAGATAGATCTTCATTTTCAATACTTTACAACAGAGGGCATTGAAGTTTAATCGGTTTTTTAACATACCTCGAACATGGTAAATCAAAACTGCATGAAATTTTGCGTTTGTCTTTAAGTTGAAGTGTTATAAGATACTATCTACACAAAACTATAATAATTTGTCTAGTATTTGTAAAAAGTCACTTGCGACAGTGTTCTACGATTGTGACAAAATATTTATGTGTATGTATGGTTTACCGAGGTGGGACGTAAAAACAATGCTAACTAGCTGACGTCCTCCGTGGCGCGATCGGTTAGACACCTGAACGCTAATCGTGAGGTCCCGGGTTCGATTCCCGGTGGAGGCAGAGTTAAGAACTACGCTTTTCTACTGCTTTTCAGTCTGGTCGTTGATTATATATGCTATATATGTATTTATCTATATATAATATGTACACATTTGTTAAATATACGTTGACTGGTACCCTTAACACAAGTCTTAAATGTACTTACCAAGGGGCTAGTTCAATTTGTGTAATAATGTCCAAATATTATTATTATTATATCTATAAGGACTATTGTCATACATACATTCATGTCCCTTATTCCTAAAATTATCTAGGGGATATTACAACCTCCCTAAGGGAATATAATTTTTAGCCTGTATATTAGGTTTGAAATGTCGTATAGAATAATCATGACAGATGGCTAGCCCGTCACCCAATAGATTCAATACGATACGATCTGCCGGTAAGAACGGCAGCTAGTTAACATTCTTTTTATGTCCCAGATTAGACAGTTTACGAAACAGTTATATTTAAGAATATATAATATACAGTTATATTTAAGTAGTCTATTTAAACTCATGTGTTTGATTCAACTTACCTATATGTATGTGTATATATTTATATTTATGTGTATATAATATATATATAAATCTCATGTAAATACTTTGCTATTTAACTCGTGCCCTCTGCGGCTCAGGCGGAGGATTGGCGTTGTGGGCTTTGGCCTGCAACATATTATGCTGAGTCTGGGCCCTTTCACAGTGACAGTGCAGTTTCCTGTCAATTGTAATAATTGTAAATGTTTTTGTACCTGTGCTGTTTTTGTGAATATATGTGTTAGTGTTAGTATATGCTATATACGTGTTATTATGATTCCAGGTCCGTTCGGGTCCTGAACTGGGCGCCTTTGCCGCAGCTGCTGTTCAGCGGCTCGTTCGACCAGTCCATCATCGTGTGGGACATCGGCGGGCAGAAGGGCACGGCCTACGAGCTACAGGGGCACAGGTATTGACTATTACATGATAACTAGAGTAACAACTATACTATCTTTATTGAGATATACATATATACATACACATCACGCCTGATTCCATGTAGAGGGGTAGGCAGAGATCACGGATCCCCTTTTGTCCCGATCCTGACAGACCACTTTCGCTTCATTGACATTCATACATCTTCTCATACACTCTCGGCGGTTATAGGTACACCTAATGTCACCTTTTTTCAATATAGCGTCTATCTGACTGTTACATATAAATATGTCTTATTAAGCCGGCCCCTACGTAACCGCCCTTCCACTTCACTCATATATATTCCTTTTGTAAACCTGCTATCATTCATCCGCATAACATGTCCGAACCATCGAAGCATGCTCTTGAGATATCTACATCAATTATTTAGAATACTAAGATATACATACGTATACCTGCATACCCCAGTAGTATTAGAAGTTTAGACAAAATACGTTCACTTTTTACTACGAAGTTAACTAACGCGATAGGTGGTGTTCCTTGACGTCACGCTGACTTGACTTAACAAATTTATTGATTGACATGATTTACCGAAAGTTAACGTTAATGCGGTTTTCACGGGCACTGTTCGAGAAGCTTTACAGTTTAACTGCACCGAATACTGGGGTAACATCTTTTCACTTATAACTGAAATCAAAAATATTGAAAATAATATATTGAAAAAGTGCTATAAAGTTTTCCTTTCCATAGGAATATTTCTTGCCTATAAGCTATTTGAAAGCGTTGTGTACTACTTCTTGTTATATATGTGTACTAGTGACCCGCTCCGGCTTCGCACGGGTATAAAATATATAGCCTACTCCACTATTTAATGGATGTTATTATACATATAAACATTCCTCTTGAATCACTCTATTTATTTAAAAAAACCGCATCAAAATCCGTTGCGTAGTTTCAAAGATTTAAGCATACAAAGGGACATAGGGACAGAGAAAGCGACTTTGTTTTATACTATTTAGTGATATACACATAATACATAGACATCACGCCTGATTCCCTGTAGAGGGATAGGCAGAGATCACGGATCCCCATTTGTCCCGATCCTGACAGACCACTTTCGCTTCATTGACATTCATACATCTTCTCATACACTCTCGGCGGTTATAGGTACTCCTAACGTCACCTTTTTTTAATATAGCGTCTATCTGACTGTTATATGTCTTATTAGGCCGGCCCCTACGTAACCGCCCTTCCACTTCACTCATATATATTCCTTTCGTCAATCTGCTATATAGCGTCTATATATGTGTATTTTTATTCCCCCAGCAACAAAGTGTCCGGCCTATGGTACGTGGGCGCGTGCGACCGGCTCGTGTCGGCGGGGGAGGACGGCGCGCTCGGCGTCTGGGAGATGGGCGTCCGCCGCCGCGAGACCCCCGCGTGGAAGGAGTCCGACCTCTGCCAGATATGCCGCGCGCCCTTCATCTGGAACGTGCGCGCCATGATGGAGCGGAAGCAGCTGGGTGAGTAAAGTAGGGGGTGTATAGGGTAGGGGATAGTTGGTCATTTAATAAGGTTGGTCTGGATAATGTGGATCAGTGTTAAATAAAAGATGTTATATGTACGAGTTTTGGTTACTTATTTATTATAGTTTTAAGAGATTCGCGATTTATACTCTTGAATAATAACTTACGGGACTTATCGCGTAATTTTTTATAAAAAGTCCCGTTAGTTATTATTCATATCATATTGTATTGTATTCTTTATATCATACTGTAATTGTACCAAATCTATGTTGTGATAGTATGAGGCGAGTGAAAGATATGCTGACTCGTACAGATGGGACAGTACATAGATGCCTGACTTCTCTATGAGAAACGTGGCTTAACAAACTACAACGCCTAAGTCATATTCATAATTACTTAGGCGGTGCAGTTTGTTAAGCCACAATATATAATAAGATAATAGGTTTAGCATGGAAATAGAATACTAACTGGCTGGCTGCATGTAATTCAGGCATGTTGTTTTAATTACCTATTCGTATCATCAATTGTTTTTATCACATTTCAATTGCTTTTTCAATACTTATCTCACTAACCACAATAACTCATCGGCCTCATTATTTCCAGGTTTAAGACAGCACCATTGTCGATGGTGCGGCGCGGCGGTGTGTGCTACATGCTCGCCCCACCGGCTGCCGCTGCCCGTCATGGGGTTCGAGTTCCCGCAACGAGTGTGCACGGCATGCTACGAAATACTGCGCCATGAGCCGTGAGTATATTACATACATGCACTTCACGCCTGATTCCCTGTAGAGGGGTAGGCAGAGATACGGATCCCCATTTATCCCGATCCTGACAGACCACTTTCGCTTCATTGACATTCATACATCTTCTCAAACACTCTCGGCGGTTATAGGTACACCTAATGGCACCTTTTTTCAATATACATTACAATAGTTTGTATTAATTAGAATAATAAATAAATATAGAAATTAGATTACAATCATTTATTATATAGAATAACTAGCGACCCGCTCCGGCTTTGCACTTCTGGCTATTTAATGGATGTTATTATACATATAAACCTTCCTCTTGAATCACTCTCTATTAAAAAAAACCGCATAAAAATCCGTTGCGTAGTTTCAAAGATTTAAGCATACAAAAGGACATAGGGACAGAGAAAACGACTTTGTTTTATACTATGTAGTAATAATAAATGATTCTAATCTAGTGTAAGGAGTTAAAGGTCTAGGATTAACTTAGGTGTTTTTACAATAGCATCTACGTAAAATATATGTAAGGGTACAACTCGGCTCTTTCATGTTCGAACTATACATACAGACGTATACTGATACTACTGGAACAAAAAACGCTCAAACCTACATCAAGTGTAACTAATTTCGCAGTATCTCCAAAGGAACTACTACTAGGGTGAAAGTTATGGTTACTAGTGTTGGATGTCGTATAATATTCTATTTTTATTTTTTAATCTCAACATCAGTTAGAATGAGACAAAAGGTACTACAACAAATTACATGTTTGTATCTTATGTTGATGCTGTTGTATCTTTCAATTCCTAAGCATCGGCACACTGCCAATATACCTGACTCTCACTCACCTTTATTCCTTTCCAGCCGCGAATCCTTAGCTTCATTCCACGACATGAAGCACGCAGTGGCCTCCCTGTACATAGACGAAGCGACCTCCCGAATGTGTACGGCGGGGAAGGACCGCGTCATCAAGGTGTGGGACATCAGTCAGCTGCTAGCGCCCCCGCCCAAAGCGACCACTAGCGGCCAGTAGGCGAACTATAGTCTATTCGCGTTAAGTAAATAGTGACGTCATGTTATACAGAGGTTAAACTGACCAATGAGAAGTTAGTAAATGAGAAAAGAAGTCACATTGACCAATCGCAGACAACCGTTGTCACGTCTCATTGGTCAAGACGTGGCGACATGATGACGTCACTATTTTCTTAATGCGAATATGCTATAAGTAGGTTAGGGAACTGTCCAGTGAAATTGGGCTATGTGGTAGGTAGGTATAAGGTCAAAGTCAAATGTTTTTATTTAATATAAGTACAAGTACAGTACATTCATTGAAAGTCAAAACATTTGCCTGACACTGGTTGTCTCTTGGCATTGAAATTGTACCGTTTACTGTTATAGGTAATACAGATACGAAATTGTTTGGCGAATGTAAATTAGTGATTTAGAAGGTCAAATTGCAATTGGTTATTGTTTGGGGCCTTTAAGTTAGTAATTCAAGAGAATGAATGCACTTGGTTTCCTAAATAAGTGATGTAAATGTATTTTTGAATTGTAATTGGTCTGTCTATCTCTTTAAGAGATGTTTCGGTCTTACTATAAAGTAAAAAGGGTCTGGCGCAATTTAAAGTAAAACAATCAGAAGCACAGTCGGTTAACTTATTAAATAATTTGGCAGAATCACTACTTACAATAGATATATTTTTTAAGAGTAACTAATTAAAACAAACTAACTAATGGTGTTTTTTAATTAGTTACTCTTACAATATAGAGGAACCTTTTTACAAGAGCCACTATGCCTAATTTCACTGGATGGACGTAAATACGTTTATAACGCTCATTTGGTGTTTTTGTGATGAGACTTATGTAGCACCCAATACATAATGTATTCGCATAATGTAATATAATATGAGATTATAGGATTTTCTGCATTATTTAAAATATAATGTATCTATTTTGGTAAATCTTCAATTAGAATCGAATATCATCGAAAGAATTCTTTTTGTTAGTGTATGTGGTGCTTTTGTTTATATAATCACGGTGGATAGTAAATAATTAAAAGCACTTTTCTTTGAGAAATCAAAGTTTCGGTTTACTTGGTCAATCCATATATCGTATTACTTACATATTCTTTATGAGAGTGTATCACCAATACTTAAGCAAAATTATACCACATTTTTACGCTAAATTTAATAAAAAAGTTTTACCTATACCTTGCTTGAATTGGGTTTGCAATCTTTATTTTGCTTAATAAATGTTTCGAGGGCATTAAATATGTCGTCTCCTGCTACAACACAGCCTGTATTGCCATCTATAGTTAATTTAGTGTAAGAGTATTGTATCGCTTCTGTTCTATAATCTCATACAAAAACACCTATGTTAAGAGCTAGTCTTGTTGTCTGTATCATAACCAAAATTATTGTATATCCTAATTTAAGGAGAATTCTGCATAGTTTTAATGTAAATGGTAACGTGAGTTAAAGTCAGAAATATATGAAATTGTTAATGTTAGGTGTTCAATGAATGTAGCCATGGCGTAGCGCTTCTATTTTTGTTTATAGTGGAGCAGAGAATTCAGGTCACTAAACTATACTTGCTACTAATAACATTGTTATAATGCAATCGTGCTATTTGAAGAAATATTTTTTTTCTGGTATTTCATATATTTTTGTTACACTAATGTTCAATTTGATTCCAATTACGTTGAAGTTTTTTTTTATCATAATAGAGGCAATGAGATTTTATGAGGAATGCTTGAACCTTTGTGTAATTGAGTATTTCTTAGTATTTATAATTACAGAATCAATCGAAAGATTTAGAGAAATATTTTTAAAGGAAAATATTTTTCGAAATTATTTTTGTGTTATAACTATCGTGCTGTTAAAAAGTTACGGTTTTTTCATTTCATTAATAAAACACAATAATCTAACATTGCTTCAAAAATTTACAATAACGTATTATAACTATGAATTCTCTGGTCAAGTTTTTTTAAGTGTAATGTAAAATATATAGATTTTGTTAGCTATTTAAAGTTACTATTAAACTTACCTATGTATACTAATTGAACAAAACATTAACCAATAAATAGCAAACATTTTTAACGCGCATGTAAAAAGCACGTTTATACTAAACTATAGATTTCAACTGAACTACTGTTTATTTTTTAATGATTCTGAAAAAATAAAAAAAACACTTTTTATTTTTATATTATGTCAAAGTGGTATAAAAGAAATGACCAAAATTTAGAAAATTCTTGCTCAAAGTGACTTTGGATAATTAAGATATATTCTATATTATTTTTTCATAGATCTCATCGATTCTATGTTATCAACAATCCATACTAAGAATCAGGATGTATTATTCGTATTAATAACATAATCTATTTATATATATTGTTTCGGTTTGTAGATAATCATAATTCATTTATATTTATAATATGTAAACGTAAGCCCAGTTACAGAATAATTTAGTCCCTACGTATACTATGCAAAACTAAGAAAAGTATAAAAATGAGTGTAAAAAATACTTATGCATGCAAAAATATAGTTGTTGATCAAATTTTATGTTAAAAATACCTCTATATTATAAGCTATTCACGCTAAATATTATTTTCTTAAACACTGTCTGCTGGTCGTTATTTTTGTTCGAAATCTAAAACTAACAATGAATTAAGACTGATTCTATATACCTAATATATAATAACAACTATTTGATTCACAAATCGAAGCTGGTTGTTTTCTCTTCATATTTTATAGTTTTGTTTGTAATACAACGAAAATCCTAATCGTGTTGTTAAATAAGCTCTTCTTATTAAGATTTATTTATCATTTTAAATGTAATATTTAATTTAGTTACTTACTAATTATATTTTATTAAAGACACGCATCTTAATTAAACTGTTTTTGCTTATTATTGTTTTTTTTTATTATTTTAGCATTCAAGATTACCTAAATATATTCGAGGCCCATAAGTTTACAATTGTTCTTTAACCTACAAACTAAAAATATAAATACGTGGTGACAGATTTTCGAAGATTTTTTGTCAGGTGGCAAACATAATTCAATCTATTAAATTCACACCAAAAAAGAATATAATTTCATACCCTTATCCTAATTAAGTTGGGGTGAGACATTGATGGAGGGTTACTAGTCTATCTATCAATAACTTGGTCACCTCATGCAATTTAATTCATACATATATTGACGCCTCTACGTCCCTAACGGGATAGGCAGAGACTATCGATCGTCACCTGGAACGCTCCTGACAAATCTCTTGCTTCACTCACACCCATTAACCTTATAATGCTCTTCAGTTCTTCACGCTGCGTATACCCCCTTGAGAAGAATGTTTCCAATTTGATCAGTATACGTTTGATATTTTGCCGCTTTTCCAAACAGCTTGGCAACAACCATAAATCCTTATCTACACAAATGGTATGCGGAGATGTAACGTGATACCCGAGACTACTTTTTCGAGTATTAGAATTATTATGTCCGGGTCAAACATACAGATTATAAAATTAATTTTATTACATACATACCTGTAGTACTTGTAGAGGGGTAGGCAGGGATCACGGATCTCCATCCGTCCCGATCCTGACAAACCGCTTTCGCTTCATTGACACTCATACACTCGGCGGTTATAAGTACTTCTGAGGTCACCCTTTTTCAGTACCCGGCCGGCCCTAATACCGTAACCTAATTTTATTAATTAATTTTAATTTAGTTAAGAATATATTTATTTTATCACGTATTTGATCCTCGAAAAGGACAACAATAGGTTTCCAAAAAGTGTAGAACATTAGATAGGACATTAGGTCTATTGACACTAAAGATATTTTTCGAATGGTGATGAGCCTATCGCCGAAAGTAACTGACTAGAGTTTTAGCCGTATTTTACGACATACGCAGGAGGAATTTGATTACATTCTTAAAGTGCTAGATCAGTACGAGATATCATAATATAGTGTCCCCATTACACCTATTGAACTAGCTCCTTGCTAGGCTTGCTATATATCAACGACCAGACAGGAAGGCAGAAGAAAAATTAGTTAATCGTTCGCGCCACGGACCGCGTCAAATAAGTAAGGACATTTTCATGCCATCATGACTCCCAAATTACAGGTAAAACTGACCAAAAAGATTGTAATTGTCTATAGCTCTGTCCACCCCGAAAGGGATTAAAAGGCTAATGTATTGTATAGGTATATTGTTAATTTTACTGAAAAATGAGAACATTGTAAATGTTTCATAAATAAACTTTATTTTCCTTATAAGTTACAAAATTTCTACTATGAACTACAAACAGAAAATGGAAATTAATACTGCTAATAAGATATAATCTAACTTAAAACTAGATCCATTGCGTTTTTTAATGCAAATTGTTTTAACAATTTGACGTTACTGCACGTAACAAATTAAATTTATTGGTAGGTAAGATAAACCTTCTTACAACTAAACAAACTAGATAATGTAAAGGTATTTACAAACATTGGAAAATTAATCTCAGATGTACTACATCTCCATGTATTGAGTATTAACAATCTCAAAATAAACGCGTAACTACCTATATGTATGCAATATTCTGTTACGATCTCCCTCTGGAATCATGTTCAGTTCTGCCGCGGCCTTGGCATGCTGCGGCGCACGAGTTGCAACACACTGTGGAGAGCGGCGGCTACCCGGGGCAGGTGTATCGGTGCGCGGGCAAACACACGCGCCCGTCGAAGCGGTGGCCCAGGGCGCACGAGGCCACCGCCTTGCGACCCTCGATGCACACGTAGAACTTGGTGCAGTCGGTGCGCGGCACCACGAACAAGCCGTTCCTGGTGCAGCCGTCCACCTCGTTGGTCTGAGGGGCAGGCGCCCCGCATTGGTACTCCAGGGGCGACACACAGGCTCGCCCGTCGAACAGCTTGCCCCCCGGACACGTCAGACGTCCCAACAGATCGCCACCCTCGCAGTACACGTACTGGCGACACCCAGAGCTTACATCCGCGTGGTATCCATCAGACAAGGCGGCACACGAATTATCATCTTCAGAACAATCACTTCGTGCGGCCGGGCTGCATCCCGTACCGTCAAATTTCTGTCCCGGGGGGCAAGCGTAGACGGCCTTGCGTCCCGCGGCGCACCCGAAGTAGCCTCGACATCCGACGGTCCTCGAACGGTGGTAGCCGTCCTCGAGGCCGCGGCACGAGTCGATCGCCAGCGAGGGGCAGAGGGCGCGCGCCGCCTCGTCGCCCGTGCAGGCGGCTCCGTCGAACACCTCGCCGGGGGCACACGACAGCGTGGTGCGCAGCCCGGATTCGCAGTGGAAGTAGCGAGAGCAGTTGGAGGCCTCGTCCTGGTAGTCGCCGCTGGGCAGGCCGGAGCACTCGCGCGACGCCACCGGGCCCTCACACACGAACGCCTCCTTGGGCACGCACCGCGTTCCATCGAAGGAGAATCCTTCGGGACAGCCGCCGCGCGCCTCCTCCCGGCCATTGCGGCACGCCACCCAGGATGCGCAGTCGGCCCAGTCGCGGTGCACGCCGTTCTTGCGGCCTCTGCAGAAGGCACGGGCGTCTGGGGCGCAGCGCACCTGTCCCTCTGGCCGGCACTCGCCACCGGAGAACAGTTCACCAGAGTGGCAGACGCCGCGGCGGGTGACGCGTCCGTCCTCGCACACGAAGTACTCCTTGCAGCCCTTGGAGCGGTCTGGGTGCGACCCGTCGGGGCGGCCGGCGCACATGAGCGCGCAGGCGGCACCCGCGCACGAGTCCGCCTCCCCCACGGGCATCGGGATCGACGAGTGACGGGGGTCGGGGCAGGTGTCTCCGCACGAGCCTTCGCACGAAAGCACGTCGGTGAGTGCGGCGGCTCGACATCGCATCCTACGGCGGCAACCGTGCGAGGGATCAGGGTAGTTGCCGTCGGCCAGCCCCGTGCACAGGGGCTCGTAGCACGTTGCAGCCCCTCGGGAGCACGCCTGTCGCTCAGCGTCGAACCAAGCAGCAGGTGGACAAGCGCGCTCCACGGCAGAGCCGTTCTCGCAGCGGTAGTAGTGGCGGCACCCGGTGCCGGGGGAGGCGTACGCTCGGGTGTCGTCGGAGGCGCAGTGGCGGCGCACGCACTGCAGAGAGGCGCGAGGAACGCACGCGCCCTCTGCTTCGCTGAAGAGGCGTCCTACGGGACATGCGTAGCGGCGGGCAACGAGGCCCTGCGCGCAGCGGAAGTACTCTTGGCAGCCGCTGTCGTAGTCCACCAGGAGCCCGTCCCGAGGACAGGCGTCACCGGGTCGCAGCGCGTGTGCCGGGGCAAGGAGGGCGGCGGCCAGGGCCAGGGTGAGGCGTGCGCTCAGCATGGCGCAAGAGACGCGCGGCGCTGCCGGTGGCTGTCGAGGGAGTGGGCTCCAGCGCCGCGGCGGCTGAAATGAGATGGACCGGTGCGGTGAGAGATACGCATCGCTTGACCTTTGCGCGGATGACTTATGAGGCGGATGCCAGCCGGCGAGGCGCCCGCCGCGCACGCACACACGCGCAGCCTTCTACTAGGATATTTACTACTAGCTACGGTTTTCAATTCATTATTGTGTTTGGGTTGTTTCTCAGATTCCCACGTGACTAAAATGTATCAGGAAACTTACGTCAACATTGGGGACTTTTACTGGCATGTTTATTATTTGCTTTATATTATATACAAAATAAATCTTATTTATCATACTTAAACAAATATAGAGACGAAATCAAATATTCAAAATCCGGTGACCTTAACCAGGCCATGTAATAAGGTCAATATCATCTATTTACGATGCTCTAAGAAAATCGCGCAAAAAGATAACGATCTCCAAGAATCAAAATTCTCGAAATTTCTATTTTGTGTAACATATTATCATTCTTTACCCTACATATATAAATTTGCCTCTATTTTATAAACATTAGCAAAATAAATATCTACCAGTGCGTTACATTGGATGTTCTACTATTATCATGCATAATAATCACTTGCAGAGAGAAGAAGCCTTTAGGAATTTTCAGAGAATCGTGTGTCTATCATCATTGCTACAAAGATATTTGGCCATTCGAAGCCAATTGTTAACCATCACTTCGACATCCCTCACATAAGTGGAGCGTATCTTAGGTCCAAACACTTATATTAAATACCAAAGCCCATTAAAAACGAAACACCATTTAGAATCTCATCGGCTCACAGAATCTCTTTTTGCGTATGTCATAAATAACTCGCTATCGGCGATGGCCATCGGATATACCTAACCCATGACAGGGCACCTCGAACGTAATTAAAGACCACCCAACCTATCACCACATTGTTTCCATTTTAAAAACAAACAAACTTCGCAAGGTTATTGACGACCATTAACATTATTCATATTAATATACATTTTATTCAAATTTAGATTCTCTGTGACGACAAACCGACATTTTTGTTACAATTTATTGCGAGCTTCGAATATGAAAAGAATGCTGCTTTTCCTCTCAGCGTTTCGTAAGAGGAAACAAAGAGATATCGGGGTAATTTTTAGTTCTGGGTGAAGGTGGAATACTCGAAGATTAAACATGGTAAATCTCCGAGAAGAGAAGTTATTACAATTAAACAGAAACAATAAATATATATAAAGAAATATACAATTTTTAGCGTTTAGTCGATATAAATGAGGCAAGAGGGATTCGTCAGGATCTTTCGAGGTGCTGATCAATAGTCTGCTTGCGTACGTATTAACATGGATTTATAACACAAAATATAACAAAAATGTACATAATTTTTATTGTGCAATCGCGTTAGAATCTCGCGATGATCGCTCAACGGTCATCATTTACCCAGTTCCTCAAGGCGAGTTCCGCATTCGTCCGCCAATGGCATCGATACATCGATCTATTTGCTATTATCACGTAAACGCGACACGCGAGACAGGCGCCTTTATTGTAATGTTGTTTGTAACTTGAAGTTCTTAACTGACTTATGATAAGACCTAGTAAGATGCTAATATAAAAATTAGAAAAAAAATCTAAGTAGAAGGAAATCATTCTTTTCCTTGGAATACCACAGTTTTCCTACTGTCACGCAAGGTGCAGACTATCTGGTTAACATGTGTCTGTTTGAAGTTGGCTACAGAATTAGTAACTCACATCTCTTATAATATTCTGAGATTGTCGATTATTGGTATAAGTCTATCATTGAACGTTTATTTATGCTTATTAGGGAAAACCCATTATACACAGTATGGTGAATAAAAATGCCCTATTAATAATATTGATTCGATCTCTAGTAATTTCTATTAAAGAGGTAAATAAATATATTTTCCTTATCGTTAAATAAACTTTTTGTGTCATATTGATTTATATATGGTTTTACTCGAGTGTATTTCTCAAAAGTTTGTGGTGATTTACGACAACAGATTGCTATTTCAAGATTAATACTTAGAAGATCGTGGTTTTAGATATAATTAGTGGTATTCCGCAAATATTACTATTATTATTATTATTATTTGTAGTCGAAGGAAAATGTAAAATAAACAAAATTAAGCCTATTTTTTATCTACTTTCAAGAGATGGAATTTCATTACTTAAGGATTATATTATTTGTACTGTTGTTTTCATTTAGAAATCTGACATAGTAAGTATCTAAGTTAATAGGTATCTCTTTTATAGAAAGATACGAGTATTAATTCAGTCATGAATATAATTTAATGTAGCATATCTTAAAATAATTTTCTTGCTAAAATAATATACATACTTACGTTTCAATCCAGAATATTCCTCTTTTGCAACAATTCTCAGAAAAACACACAAAAAAACAAACTAAATATAGTAAACAAATCAACGCAAACGACACAGCACAACAACAGATAAAATCAATATTTCCGAAGGCTCTGCTCACACTAACACTCGCTCATTGTGACTAGCGAGCTAAGATCCGGCATTGAACATTCGCTCGGACTGTGGATATTTTCCTAGCCATTTGTAAATATTATAATTACACATCTGTCTAGTCATGTGATGGAGCGAACGTTTTGTTGCGATAGTTATAGGAAATAATATGTAGTTGTAAGAGAAACAAAGTTACGTTCAATGTACATATTATTATTTGTATTAGAATTTTTATTCTATCGATTTTTTATATATTATTAATACATTTTAACATTAAAATCTTGACAATAAATTAACAAATAGTTACAAACTTAAAACTAATTAAAATATTTTTTTCCGTGCTTGATCAGTTCTTAAGAATAATATGCTTTCTGGATTTTAACTACAATTGTATTAACTGCCTTTTATAGCATTTCGTAAGGACTTGGCTTTTCTTCTCTATGTATTTTTGCGCGATAAAATAGAGTGTAAAAAGTGATCTACATTTACTTACAGCAGTTGTGAATTGATTTTTGTTAATCGAGTTTATAAATTATATTACGGTGAGTAAAAACATCGTGAGAAAACCTATCTGTTCCCCGAACAGGTAATAGTCAGTGTCGTAAATGGCGGCAAGGCTTACCACCTGTCACATTGAGTACCGACTATCTGGTCAACACGTGGGGTCGAGGTTGCCATAGAATTACTACCTTCGCATTACATATTGTGCTCTTATCGAACGATTCAATTACTGTTTACAGTGACTTAATCGCGGCACCACGTGCTTTTCTCATAAAAACAAGTCCGGGAAAAACCTTAGGGAAAAAGTAAACGAAAATTGTAAAAGGGTTATTCACCTTTCTTTTTTTTATTCTTTAATAAGCCATTCACCACCAAGGTTATGTAGGCTAAAGTACAAACACTGATGCCATGGCGTTTGCACTTCTTGTTATTCCGTCACCATGGTAATACCAACGCCACCAGCCGCTACAACCGAAGAAAAACGAAGTCGCAGTACCAATTGTTCTCTTCCCTGTTCTTCGGTTCGTTCCAAATAAGGATCGCATTATATTCCCAAGGTGAACATATTTAGCCAGTTTGGCATCACTAAATATTATACCGAAAATAAATATTTGTATACAACTTTCACTGAGCTGCTGGCTTTGTTGACGAACCATAGACGACTGATCTTTCTTAATTAATATAAAAAAGTTGGTTAGCTAATGTTTTACTATTACACTCCCGTCCTAATTTAAAATGTAAATAAATTGTGTATTGTATAGTGCCATAAGTACCGATAGCTGAATAGAAACATATGAGTTTTGAGATTATGAGAGATATTATATATATAAAAATAAGAATTTAAGTTTTCTTGTCTATTATGGAGGAATCCTCCCTGTCATTGATACTGGCTGCAATGCCGCAGCCTACAAATGACGGCAGATTAAAACGATTAATATATTAAAACAGTGTGTAACAGATTTTAAGATAAACTGTAATAGATTATAAGGTTTTTTATGAATAAAGTTATTATTATTACATCTCGTAACGTTAATGATATCTGAGGAGACATCACGTTTCCAAGGTTCGATTTTGTACCTACCTATTTTACTATAACCAGATCTAACCAGATGTGCAGACAAATATTAAATGAGGTACTTGTGGTAAAAAATCTCAGTTTAAATGTTAGATCCGCGATAATCCTAAGTTTCGGTGTCAGTGGGGACTGATCACGACTATCGACTATCTGGGGACAGTCGATGGCGGAATCTACTCAAAGCAGTTTATTTAGAATGTAGGAAGAGCTCTAAGAAGCTACTTATAGAGAATATTAATTTATTTTCTTTTATTTATAACAAAATGATTGCTTGGCTTTTACTATTCACCTCAAGAATTGTGATGCAGGTATATTGCAAGTAAGTAACATGTTTTTGATTATGACTGTCAATGTTTATTTTATGTAGGAGCATAAAAAATTATCTCTCTATATGATGGAGATGCTGTAGCGAATTTCGTGACAACTTATAATATTAACAAAAAACATTGAAATTTAAAACAATATTTACAAACTTAATACAACTAAAAGTAATTAATCCTGTCTACATTAAATTAAGATTGAACATAATTAAAAAGGACTGAAGCCATTCACAATATCCGTATATATCTACTAAGTCTATAATAACTAATAAGTTACAAATAAGGCTGCTGCAACGTAGTCGAAACGTCGGGTTAATAATAAAGGTAACTTTATTATATAAAAACTTTCGCGATAAGTCCCGTTTAGTTATTAATCAGAAGACGGTTAAGTCTCTAAGTTAAGTAAGTTAGCGTTTCTTCAAACTATATCTGCGTCGCAGTATACTCGCGTGTTGGAGGTCGCATCCGCTTACATGTTGATTGGAATCAAATCGTTATTAAATTAACCCATTGCTACTAACCGGATGCATAGAGGTACTTGCGCCGCTAATGGCTAACTACATATGTACATATATAATAATAATATTTAGGACACTATTACACATTATTATTAGAAAGTGGTATGTCAGGATAGGGACAAATGGGGATCCGTGATCTCTGCCTACCCCTCTACAGGGAATCAGGCGTGATGTGTATGTATGTATTACACCAATAGAACTAGCCCTTGGTAAGTTCATTTCAGACTTGTGTTAAGGTTACTAGCCAACGTATACTTAAGAATTATAGACATATTATATATAGATGAATGCATATGTAGTATATACAATCAACAACCAGACTGGAAAGTAAAAGAACCGAACCCGGGACCTCCCGATTAGCGTTTTGGTGGTTAATCAATCGCTTAACTGAGGTAGTCAAAACAAATCACGACTGGAATCCCAGTAGGATGATCAAAGGATAAGTGTTGAAACCTCATCTTTTTTCACATAGTGCATACTAATATATTCTCGTCTTGAACAGAACCTCAGACACATAAAACATCTCCTTGGTCCCTTTTTTAACATTAATATTGGAGTTGTGATGTCATACGGAACAATATGGTAACAAGTTACTATATAAAAAAAACCAGTAACCTAATCTCTTACTCGCCTTGTACGAAATGCCGGGAAGAACGGGATTAAGTTAGTATTCTTTTTACGTCCCAGACTAGCATGGGACAACTTTTTGCCAGATAGTTAGACACAGAAGTTACGTAATAAAATACCACGTTTCACCAGACACATCAACTAGACAGGTTGTAGACAATATGTCGCCGTATATTCTTAGGAATATACATAAATATATAACCTGAAATATAGTCAATTTTATGGGTAAAGAAATAATTGATTTAGCTATTGAGAGAGCAAATGTATTTATATAGAAATCCAGAGATTTAATTGGCTTAATTATTGTGAGAATTGTATAAATATAAGGAACATCACTGAACCACACTTTTTCTAATGAGCCTAGTGATAAGTCAAATAATCTTCGATGGAATCCCAATTTGTAATAATAAAGATTATCAGTAAAGTCTTAGAATACTACTATACAATATCTGCATAGTAAGAAACAAAAGGATAGTACGTAAGTCTACCTACCTCAAGTAAAACAGTTAATTTTTCTAAAGATCGTCTCAAAGTTCGTTGTAACCGGACCTAAGCCATATTTTACTGGTTGCTTATCTCGACATCAAATAATGTATGCTTTACTCACAACCCGTTTTTATAGTAATTAGCAATGCTAAAAATAATACAGAAAACGTGAAATTCTACATCTAATGAACGATGTGAAAAGGTGAACAGTGACATCTAGAAGCTGGAGCCGTAACTAACTACTAAAGGCTTAATGGATTTATCTTTGGGAAGCCTCCAAATTAACGGATACATAAACCTAATTCATCGAAATATATAAAGCAAATATGAGTAATTGAATCAACTTGATTAATTTTTATAACATTAATATTTAATTCAACTTAACGTTAACTTAATACTTTACCTTGACAGCTGACTTAATGCTAACTTAGACTAAACTTGTTACATTCAAAACACAGATGGCGTTAACTTATCACTTAATATACTTAACCAAACATGATAAACACTATCTATTATTTATACTAACCTACCTTTACTCAATAATATAGTAGATATAAGTTAAATTGAAGCATATATAGAGATTATATCAAATAGTTTATCAATAACAAATCGTATTAGTAACTATCAAAGAAGGTTTTAAAAATCAAATATGGCGCGCCTTCGCATCTGCTCTCTGATTGGCTGGCGGCACAGGCTGTCACAGCGGCGCTCGACACGCAGACAGCTCAGGTAGGTTATGTTCCACGGTTGGAGGCACACTCGTCTGTTGCGTGCGTGCCCCGCGGACATTCGCGACCGAAAACGCCCGTGTGACCCCGCGGAAATGTGTTAGTGCTGTGACAGTGACCACCTGGAAGCCCTGTGACCATTACTTGTTGTGTGCGATGTGTAAAACTCACAGCTGATCACTGGATTCGAGCGAACAACGATCGGCGGATCTTTAACGGTAAATTTCGCTTGCCTTGCAACGTGACGGCTTGACCTTTTGTTTACTCTTCTTGTCAGGTGATTATCACCAGACGTTACTTTATTAGCTATTCAATAGATTTATCCTAATTGTTGGCTTAGAGAAACGGTCGCGACATCTCGTGTTAATTATGCCAATGCACAGGTTGAAAGTGTTTTGGCGAAATCTCGAACGTTTCTGGTTTTTGTTTCTAGAAAGAAAGTTGTCGAGATCCGGCGTGAATCTTACCGGAATCCACTTATGTTACGTACCTACATGGTTATTTTTAATTGGAATCCATCGATTAGTAACTGTGAAGATAATTAAGTCGTCTTATCAAGAGCGTAGATAAAAGATGCCCTCTTCATGTCAAGAGAAGCGCCGGCTCTTAAGTAAATATACGGTAACACACTTTCATACGTGTCGGCATAGTTCTCTGATTACAGTTATGGGATTCTGAATATTCATTCTTATTGATTACGAGTTTTTGATGCTTGGAAACTGGCGATCTCATTACAAGGGTTCTAACGATACAAAAGACTTCAACGAGTTGCGAATATCTGATTGGAATTTAATCGATTACTAATGGTTCGTTCTTGATAATGCAGTCACATATTACAGTAAATTATTGTGTTTAATGGTAGTTAATTAAATATTATTCATTATAATAATATAATAGCATTGATAAAGGTAAGCGTCAATATTTTTATAGCGTAAATAATTTACATTAATTACATCCTATGCTAGATGTTATTATTATGCTTTTCTTCGGAATATCATACAGACGACTAACTACTACTAGGGTCTATCTAGCCATGGTCTAGAAATGTATACCATTATTCCATCACTACCCCGGCTAGTTAGCTAGTTATGACAGTAGTAACAAAATAAATAATGACTCCTCAAGGTGCTATCTAAATGCATCGAAAAGAATGCGAACGTATAGCTAAAACCCAACGTCACAAGTGCTATATTTATACAGATACTACTATAACCATAACCTATAAATCTAGAGGTAACGAAAACCAACAATAATAATCTAGGTATATAGGAACCAATCAAGACACTAACCATATCCAGTGTTAACCACCCCTTTCATTAATCGAAAACCGAGGTTTTTAAGTATAGTTGTATTTATAGGAAATCACCATGTCCTATCAACGTAGCCCTCTAGTGGTTCTAACATAAGATCAGCGTTGCATTTGCTCCAAAACGACATACCCAACTGAATAAAGACTATTTTGCTGCGACAATAATAATATATAAGTTATACACCCTGCTGTGTTAAGTATCTTTGTAAATGTATTGAACGTATTATTTATGTTTATGTGTCTTTTAATAATAGCATTTATTATTATTTTTATACAGGTTGCTTTTATTATTGTTATGGGGAAAAGTGTAGGCATTTTGCAGGTGGATAGTTAAGTTAAGTTGGCTCTGTATTGTTGTGATATATAATACACTATACTAGCTAAACCTGTCACGAAAGCGAGAGACTGTCTCGTTCAGATGGACGTGTACCACGAAACTTATTGAAGCGTTGATCAATTCGTTAGATGTCAACTTAAATGACTGGATGTCTTACATGTCTTCTTCCGATGTTATATGTCTGTTTTGGCAGACGGAGTTGTATGTATGTGTTAAGTTTACAGTGTGTATGTTTTATGTATCATGCACGTGTTTTCATAGATAATATTTTTCATAAAGTTTAGCTTATGGTACGTTTGTAGGTTAGAAGTTCTCTTTTTCATAATTTTTGTATATAACGTATAATCAGGCGTAGTGTTAGCGAAATTACTTCGATAGGGTTGAAGAAATTGCTAATAATCCCGTGTTGTTTTTGTATTTTATGAGCGTATATCTAGCTAGGTTCTTATGGTTAAATTTCTCAGAATCTTCTATTCATTTTGCTTCTTCTATCAGTTATCTTAAATGAAACTGAGATGTAGTTACTTTCTTACTCCTAAAGGGATCTGCCTAACTACGTATCCACGAACATATTTCATCTGAACATTACACGTCCACACGAAAGAAGATTGGTTGCATATATCAAAGAAACAGTTTTAATTGGCGCTCGGCGCGTAATTAGTTCCCAGAGCCACAGCCCATGGACAAGACATGTCTACGCTTAATGTGATACGCATTCTAGGCGCAGCGAGCATACTAGCGCACTCTATCGTTTTGCGATGATGTATGAGTACTTTTACCTGGGAATACAACGTGTACTCGAATAGGACGTGTTTCATATCGAGCTAGATAGAATCTTAAAGTTGCGTTTAATGTTATCCCTAGATACGTTTAATATTACGAGTACTAACGAGGTTGTGATGTTATTAATGAGGTGTGTTGGTGACAGGTTACTATTATATCGTTTAATAGTTATTATAACATGCAAGTTCTAGACGCCTATCAAAATAACCAGGAAGAAATCTTTGAATTAAAGTTTCATACTTAAAGAAAGATTTTTCTGAAACCTAGTCTAGTATTTATATCATAACAGGCTTATAAGAGACAAATTCAAGCCCTTACCTGCATTGTAGTGAAAGTCACCACTGTTCACACGGTAATTAAAACCGACTCAGTAGTTAGAGTAATAAAATTCCCACAATACATAAGTATAAGTATATTTTATTCATACACAAGTATCGAGTATACTACACGGAGTGAATTGAGAAATTATTGGTGGGTACCTAAAGACAATAGCAGTAGGCAATTGTGTGATTAGTTAGTTAATTGAATTGTATAAGTTTGTTTGTTGGAGTGGAAATATTATACACATATATAACGTACACATTCAAACGTTTATCTCAAAAGAAATACACCCAAGCAAGAGTTGCGCAGAATTTTGTGTCTTATTTAGCTTTTTTAAGACTTCAAGAAAGTAAGCAATTCAGCAATGTTAGTATAACAAAGATAAAATTTTGTTTGATTATTTGATGCAATGTAAAAGCTCTCTATTTTATTCAATACAGTTATGTCTCTGATACACTGTTAAAGACAGGATTGATAGGTTGCAGTCTAATACTCAGACATAACTAACAAATCTCATCAGCTGCTGGTTATATTAAAAACTTAACACAACACGCTAAAAATACGAGTAATGATACCAAATAAACTTATCAAATAAGTCACGTACGCACCAAAATGGGAATAGGAAGTACCTGCCCAAAGTTCAAGGTGAAAGTCATAAACTTTCACTCAGTGATACCATGTCCACAGTGAATAATAATTTTTATGTCACCCAACGCATAGACGATATTCACCTGTCGGATATAACCAGTATTGGTCAAGTAAGAGATAAGTAAGGGACCAGAGATTTTATTCGGTATTAAGCGATAGCCTATAATTATATAAAACAATACAGTTATACAGTTATAGGCCGGCCCTATACAACGTATGACAGTCAGATAGACGCCATATTAAAAAAGGGTGACGTTAGAAGTACCTGTAAGTGAATGAGTGTCAATTAAACGAAAGTAGTTTGTCAGCATTGGGAGAGACGAGGATCGGTGATCGCTGCCTATCATTCATTCATTCTACAGGGAAATAGGTTTGATGTATAAAATAAGGCGAATAAATGTGTCCTTTTGTTCTTTCTCGTCTGTTTGAACTAGCCCGTGAAAACATAATATACTACTAATTAACTGCTGTTCTTTCCGACATGTCGTAGCCGGCGACTAAAAGAGAATAAGTCATAGGGAGTTATTAAGCGATGTCATTTTTGTTAATTATATCTAAAAGATTCAAATACGACATGATGTCTCTGATATCAATTTCAAAGGGGGTTAAAAGGTGTATATCTCTATTATGGATGTATTAAAACCGGGTGTACGTAGTGTGAAGATCAGAAGAGCTTGTATGAGAAAGTCAATGGGTGTCAGTGAAGCAAGAGACATTTGTCAGAATCTATCCAGGTGGTGATCGATAGTCTTTGCCTATCCCGTTAAGAACGTGAACCATGAATGTAGGAATGTAAATACTCCATGTGGAATTTAACTTCCGTTGAAATGTTGAACGACAGAAGCCTTACTTGCCCAAAGCCTCATTCATTCCATCGCTAATCAATAGGCTAGAGTCAATACACTGGCACAATAGTTCATTCTCGTTTCCTGCTTTAAATAGTTTTACGATGTACTAGCCTGTGCTTTGCTGTTTTCGGTTCTAGGTAGAGACCTATATAAATATATAAATAAGTATAACCTATATAAATATATAATATATAAATAAGTTACCATGGTTCTTTGATACCTAAAGCCTGTAATTGCGGATGATGATGTAATAAATTGCAGGTTGTTATTGTATTGTATAGTATAGCTTTCAAAATAACAACATTTATTATTTATATTATTTTCCGAGTTATGTATTACGGGATTCTAAGTAAACGATATCGGGTTTCTTCGGTATCAAGTTTAAGACGAGATGGCTTATTACAGTTCATATTTACTACTAGAATTCAAAAGTAAGTAGAAGCCAAAGTTCTTAGTAGCCTTACTCGAAATAAAACCTCAAATAATACAATATAGAACCCGTCGTGTTATTCTGACGGGTTATTCTGTCCAATACGTAGACAGTCGGTTATATAATAGACATAATATTCTAGCAATTTCTAGTAAATTTTCTAAGCAGGCGATATGCGCTAATTAGGCAGTTTATTAGAATCATTTATGAGTGAAATCCGTTACGAATAGTGAAAGTGTAAGCAATTATGCGTAATGAAGCCAAATATTTTATTTAATTACTAAGGAAAGTGTTCGGTGAATGCAGATGTGTTCGAATTTATTGGACTGCTTAGTTTTGTATAATATTGTCTAAGTTTTCTATTTTATTCATATAACATTTAGGCAGATATATATTATTCATATAAGTTACATGTCGGTAATATACACACATTCATAAAAGTATAAAGACAATATTGATTTCAGATACTTTTAATTCTAAGATTACAATGCAAATACCTTTGCATCATTAAAACCTGTGTATAATACCCCGTTGCTGCTTAAATTTTCAAAGAAATCTTAACCCTAGGAACAAGCAAAATTACTTGCAACAAACATCTTATGATAATTAGCAGCAGGTAATGTAGGAAGACTGTAAAAATTTCGGTGCACTCACATTTCATCATCATGCTAGATGACAAGTTTAACTTTCAGTAAGCTAAATACAAAAGAAAAGACACTAACAAGATATCAGATATCAAAACATAGATGATTGTAGTTTTAAAATGATGTAAATTTGTGTCACGAATTCCGTCCAAAGTCAGCATTGTGTGTTTTTAAATCATTTTGAATTGTCCGTATTGTTCAACATTTTCAACTTCATTTCATTTTCGTATCGCTCTTCTGAGAGAAAACCGATTATTTATTAATATATCGATATCTTGTATAGTTAGGAAAATATCGAGGGCACTCACTATAGTTTTCACTCACAGTACATAACAAAATTCGGTTAGACACGTGTCGATGTATCGATTCGGAAGTGGGTAAGTGCGTCGATCGTAACATAAAAACATCGACTTTCCAATCCACTAACAATATATTGTCGGAAAAGAGCAAATTCTACAAATATTCTCAGACACAAATGCTGACGTGCTAATACCGGGAGATAATTACTGTTGCCCAGTGTGTTTTGACACCGCTCGCCCGCATGTTTACGTACACTTTGTTTTATGCTCACTCACCGTGGCAGGCCATCGAATACTGGTCGGCAAACATAACACGTCAGTGCTTTTGAGCATACAAAAATGTCTTGTCGTCACTACAAATATTAGCTTATGTTGACACAACTAATTCACAGTTTCGTTTCAAAGTCAAAATTAAGATCATTGTGGGACTGTAAAGATGTGAAATATTTCGTTTGTGGTCCAGGCTCAGTCTAGAACCGGTTGTTTAATCTCTGTGCCACTTTTACCTTTAAAAACGAGTTTTAGATTTAAATAGATGCGTCTTGACCATGATATTCGATATGATTTGTCGAGAGGTATAAATATAAGTGAAATTTTAGTTTGCTGAAAGGGACCGGATGGACACTATATTTCCGAGGTTCTGTCCACCTCTAAAGGGATTGAGAGATGTGTAATTTATATGTATGAAATTTATAAAATTTGGTAATTTAAACCAAGACAAAGTATCTTGATAAGTGTTATTTTACGTTTTTACTCAACGTAGATATCGAAATGAATTTGTTAATGATGATTGTTGCTTACTAAAACATTTATAAAGTGTGTTAATAAACATTAAAAACAAAATCTTATATACACTGCATATTATTAATGTTTCTTCGATAAAGCAATAAGCACTTCTAAGTGAAGATTAAATTATATTTAGCTAGCGCACATACGTAATTGCTAAAGCCAGTTTGCAAATATAATAAGGTAATTTATTACCAAATATTTTCCTTAGCTACCGAATGTAGATATTCATAAAAACACATGGCAACACAGCTACCTAACCACGTCTGTTATTCACTTCATACTGAGTCAGACTTTTTAGAATAATTCATTAATAATATACATACATACGAATAGTAATTGTATTTTAACATATTATGTCCTTAGCAGTGTATGTTGTTATTATGAGGTTGGGATAAAGAATAGAATTTCTAGAATTTGAGGAAAGTTTTGTTTTTACGAATGCATAAACAATACAAATTATGCTTCCTATAAATATTTTGCGTTATAACAATACATAATATGTATTGTTATAGAGATGCAAAAAAGAAGTTTAATAAATTCTCAGTTTTCATCACATGTACGGAAATAAAACTGGCAAATATTAATGCTAAGCTTTGAAAACTCAAACCTTAAACGAACATAGCTAAACGGAGCTACGCTAATAGTAGTGCTATAAGTAGGTATTACGAAAGTTAGATATTGCAAATATTATACCTATTACAAAGTCAAAGTCAAAGTCAAAGTCAAATGTTTTTATTCAACATAAGTACAAGTACAGTACATTCATTGAAAGTCAAAACATTTGCCTGACACTGGTTGTCTCTTATCATTGAAATTCTACCGTTGGTTCGGAAGCCCTGGCTCGGAGAAGAACCAACAAGAAACTCCGGCTTTCAGGATTTTTTGCCCAGTGCCATTTACAAAAACAAATTTATAAAGAAACATAATTAACTTTGCACATATAGCTTAGATGCACTCATTGCCAACCCTGAGCATCGGCAAGGTAGTCTCCGACCGCGTAGTAAGCGCCCCGGACTAGTCGGCCTCTAACTATAGTCTTAAATTTAGGCAAGGGCAATCGCGTAATCCAGTCCGGTAAATGATTATAAAAACGCACGCAATTTCCAATAAAAGATTTCTTGACCTTTTGAAGCCTCGAGGGCGCCACATACAGCTTATGTTTGTTCCTAGTATTAATTTTATGAACATCACAGTTTCTTCTAAAAATATTTATATTTTTATGTACATAAATGACACAATCATATATGTACTGAGCAACAACCGTCAAAATATCAATTTCTTTAAATTTTTCACGAAGTGACTCTCTGGGGCCCATTCTATAAATGCAGCGAACAGCCCTCTTCTGCAAAACGAATATTGTGTTTATGTCAGCAGCACAACCCCACAGCAAGATGCCATAAGACATAATGCTATGAAAGTAGCTGAAATAAACAACCCTAGCCGTGAACTCGTCCGTGTATTCCCTAATCCGTTTAACAGCATATGCCGCGGAACTAAGTTTTTTAGATAAAACGCGAATGTGGTCTCCCCACTGCAGCTTTGAATCTAAAGTTATCCCTAAGAAGACAGTAGTATTAATTTTATCTATTTTCTCATTATTTATTATTAGATTGGTTTCGACACCATTAACATTTGGCAAAGTAAATTTAATACATTTTGTTTTATTATTATTAAGAACTAAATTGTTATATTGAAACCATTGAACTACATCTCCTATCACCGAGTTTACTTTTTGCGACTCATCAATTTTCCTGCTAATTTTAAAGATTAGGGATGTGTCATCAGCAAAAAGGACCATCCTGCACCTATTTTTAGTTACAAAAGGTAAGTCATTTATGTATACTAGGAAAAGAAACGGACCTAATATTGAACCTTGAGGCACCCCCATCTGGACTGTGCGACCCGACGACTGCTCCACACCAATAGTTACTTTTTGTACTCTATTACTTAAATATGATTTTATTACATTTAGTGAATTATTTTTAACTCCATAATACTCTAATTTTCTTATTATTATATCATGTCGGACACAATCGAACGCTTTAGAAAGGTCACAGAAGATACCAAATGCATCCTGTGACCGTTCCCAGGCATCAAAAATCCCTTTTATTAATTCTATACCAGCATCAGTGGTGGACAAACCCTTTGTGAAGCCAAATTGTTTAGAATGTAGCAGTCCGTTCAAATTAAAATGGTACAACATCTGATTTAACAAGATTTTCTCGAATACTTTACTTAATGCTGGTAGCACAGATATTGGACGGTAATTAGATGGGTCCAAGGTACTACCAGACTTATATATCGGTGTTACTCTACTTAGTTTCATTAAATCAGGGTACGAACCTGATTCTATCGAGGCATTGAAAACCGATGCCAGATAAGGTGCCAACAAGTCAATAATAACACTAATTGTTTTGACCGAGTGTCCAAACAGATCCACAGTTTTTTTCTTACTGAAAGTTTTGAACGTTTTTATTATTTCTAATGGAGTTGTAGGCCTAAAACGGAACTCACCATCACAACACGGGGCCGACAACGCAAGCAGATTGCAAGCCTTCTCAGCGCAACTGTTTAGTGAGCTGGATGTCATCAAAGGGAGGTTTCCAAAATATTCTTCAAAACATGAAGCAACATCTGCTTCGCCACATACAATTTTATTATTAAGTTTCAGCTTTAGATTATTTTGATTATATGTTTTAACTCTACCAGTTTCAGATTTAATGACATCCCACGTTTCCTTGATTATATTTTTAGATTTGAGTATTTTATTCCTAATATACAGCGACTTAGCCTTAGCCTTAGCTTACATAGATAATATAATACTACAGTATTTATATAAGCCTATTATATAGTTGCTCTATCGCATTAGGTAATCCTGTGACGATAGGATGCAATTTAAATAAAGAAATAAATAATTTCGTTACCAATTATGCAGAAATGAAGGTACTGAATATACTCATACATACCTATACTTACTTACTTAAATCCTTGAATCCCTCATACACTATCACTCATTATGTCCGACATAGGTACACATATAGGATATGCTCGTACATATATAACAGTTACCATATATCAAGCTTTCATTTTCAACAGTATTGACATGAATATTAATTAATCTCATTAAAAATTTTAAAGAAACAATCACAAGGGCATATTAGTTGTATTGTGTTTAAATGTAAAATTGACTTTGCTATTAAACTCATAGTCTTTTTTAGAATTATAACTCGCAATAGTAAATATTAGGAACTGTGTCAGTATGACATCTTATCATCATGTCTTTCGCCAAAACTCACGTAGAGAACACGAATAGTACTTGTTTGGTACAAAAGCGTGGGAACTTTTACCCTGATAAAAACTGGTTCTAAAAACGACATATTGACTAAATTTCATACACGAACAATTTATTAAGATACAAAAAATTTAGTACTTTCTGGTAATCAACAAGCACATTAGCCAATATTTAAATATATAACATTTATTAATTTAATTGAGGGATCCGTGATCTCTGCCTACTTCTCTATAGGGAATCAGGCGTGATGTGTAAGTTATGTATGTATAAAATATGAGTAATATTCCGACCTTATGGCACGAGTTAAAGTAACTCTTACACTTCGACTAAGTATAACATCTCTTTCTAAATCCTGTAAAAACACTTTTGTTTCACAAACAGTTGTTTCACAGGTCCCAGTACATTAGTTTATACTTTCGATGATTTAAGATAATTCTGTCCTGCTTTATATTTCAATGTAAGTCCTAAATAATATAAAAAGAAGATAATTCTAATAACACCCTTCTTAAGCATTGTTCCATAAACTTATTATTTAAATTTAGGCTTGGAGTGAAAAGTGTCGCTAATTCTGAATATGTCAACATGACATAAAAGTCGAACAAAACGCACCGTTCGCTCACAGATTACTAAGCGACTGTTTGCACAGAATGATAAAAGAGATATTATGAGGACGTGATGCTATTTGACCTACTCTTTTTGATAGGCATACGTCATATGCTGTCTCTTTGTATACTATAATTTATTATGGGCTTTATAACACCCACATAGTTAGTAAGTTTTAGTCCTTTACTAGTCTGGGACGTTAAAATAATGGTAACTAGCTGCCGTTCTTCCCGACATGTGGTAGGAGGTGACTAAGGAACTAGGGATACATAGATTTTATTGGGCGATGGGCTATTAATATCTAAGTAATGTTCCATATGACATTGCAACCAGACTGTACGAGGTTCTGTACACACCGAAAGGGATTAAAGGTGTATTTTATGAGTGTTAGTATTTTTTATAATTTTACGTAAGCGGTGGTGTGCATATTACAGGGGTAGGAAGTCTGATCATGGATCAATGGGTTCATTTCCGTGTTCGAATTCTACTTGAATAGTTACTGTGAAATTTTGTATACATTTCTGAAGTAACTTAACAATTTTTTATTAGCGTGTGTAAATTAAAATGAAACTATGTATGTATATATAATTTATATATATCATGATGAAATTATGTATGTATAAATAGTATTTTTTTAAGTATTTGCTGCGCTGTATCTGGAAGTACATATACCTCATGCTTCATCATGTTTTACATTCCTATTTATTTTAGTTTCAAAATATTTATACTACTTAAGGTGCAACGAAATATATTTTCGGAAATGAGGATATCGAAACCAGCTTGTCAAAACAACATTCAACATTTCACATTCTATTCAATTCAATTCAATTTTTTTATAACCTCCTAGTGAACTATGATACCTTTCCATTCAGCCAGCCGCGATCAGATTAAACCGAGTCACAATAGCGCATGGTATCCCTTGAAGTGGCGACGTGGTGAACAGTGGTGAGCGGTGGAGCGTATCGCCACGGTTCAGGGCGCCGCGACCCACATCTCTTTAGCTCGGCAGGTGTGACTATCTCTTGGTGAGATACTGTTGGCTCTAGCGGAAATTTCTAAGCCTTGTTATGAAATCGTAATACCTGTATTTAAGGGTATACGCAATATTACCATAGACAATGAATGAATAATCATCTAGATTGTCTATGAGCTGTAGATGGAAACTTATTACTTATTTACTACTCGGAAATGGTGTTAGTTAGTGCTTGTTAATGCCGACTCGGCTTACCACCTGTTAATTTAGGTACTGACTATCTAGTTAACACGGGTTCGAAGTGGCCATAAAATATTACATATGGTCCTTTAGCATGATTTATGACTTGGAGTATCCACTATTACATCTCTTAAGCCTGCTAAGTTTGCATTATGAAGTATTACTTATTTCCTTAAATTCTAATGGCACTGGCTTTCATTCAATAATTTTGTTTGTGTTTATTATTAGATTGTGAGACATATAGTGTCTATGGCTTGGGCAGCGACAATTCTGCCAAAATCTAGCAATATACGAGCGATGCCGAGTTTTCATCTAGTATTCAATACAATCATTTTGAAATTTAATTCATAGATATGATCTTGAGTTCTTCTTGCAAAATATATATAACAAAGACAAGTACCTAAGTCAGTAAGAATCCAAAACCAAAATATCTATTGCGTTCATGAGCAGTTAAGGTTGAAACATATAATCAGGTTACATAATTAAATCCTTAAGGCACAACAATTTATATTTAAAACTATTACTACCATATTAAGGTACATATAATCTCCATATATACCGTGCCTTTCCCTGACAAAGATGAGCTAAAGGAGATATTTTTTCTTTAAAGTTTTTTTTTATTATAAGTAATAGTTTTATTTTGAATTGATTGAACAAATTTAATCCCCGTATAACCTAACACTCATATAATCCCGGTAGTCTATACATAGTACATATACAGGTTTTCTATAGTATTTGCACCTATGGAGCGATGAAATGAGTGTAAAAGTAAGTTGGCTTCCCGTTACATAGCGGAGATCGCGTCTCCACTCTACGTCGGTTTGTTTTGACTTACTGGCCATGTTATACGGCTTTGATTCTGTATAGATATATAATGCGTCTTTTTATCTGTTAGAGATGGTTAGGATACAAGGACCTAGATTTCTTAATATAGATAATATAAAAGCAGGGCTTGCTTGTCCACTACATAAGCACACAGCCCATATAAACACAAAACAAAGTGTGTACAATCACAAAAACAGTGTACTTTATCATAAGAATTTGCAGATGTAATTATGTATTCGAAATCAATACTTTTTATTTCTATTGAGTCTTCCGAAACCCGAAATTAATATAGGCTAATGCTTTTAATATAGCTGTGAAGGAATATAAATGATATAATAAATAAATATAGCGTTTTGTAGTAGAATATTGGTGTTACGATAAAGAGATTTAATGTCTGTCTAGCTAGGATCTAGTGTCTATTTACATGTCAGTGAGTATTCGATATCAATGTCATCATAACCATAATTTAATTTTCTAAAGTATACCAACCAAGAAGATATTATGACAAGGTTCTTTTAACCTAAAAAGGCACTGTAGAACATGAATGTAAATAGAATTATTGTTGCCATGCATGCAATGTAAATTAGAAAAATAAAATATAAAAATAATTCACAGACTTTAACATATAAAGCTCATGTCATATTCACAACAAAAGTACGACTATGTATTTATCTATGATCACGTACAGTCAAACAAACAAGTCCGGAAATCCTTTATCTTGTCAAGACCAGTCTAAATTGAGCCCTTGGTACTTGGAACGTATATTTAAATCAAAGGCTTTTATAATTTGGTTGAGTCTCTCAGTGCATTGCTCTCATGGTGTAGTTCAGTGGTTCCCAAACATTTGATGCTAGAAAAATAGTTCTTCTTAAATAAAATGTGGAAAAATCTATTGATTTTATTCTTTGACAAGTGATAACTTTACAATTTATTATTACGAATGCTCACTATAAACTATTCCACTACTACTATGATGAAATAAAGCTGTCGAACTGCCAAAATTATTTACAAAGCTAAACAAGTAAGTACAAACTTTTACCACTTTTTGAATGTGACATTATTTGAAATAGTGATCATATAATCGCACGACAAAAATATATTTAATTGTTGGTTAGAACATATAATAGCAATAACCATCTTTACATCGTTTACATAACACTTTACATGAAATAATTAAAATTTATTCTTTATTTATTCGATAATTTTTTTCATATATTATAATCGTGTTCGGTCATTTATACTAAACCCTACAGTTTGGGAGCCAGTGATCTAATCACATTAATGACAGCTTACTCTCGCATCGGCTACTGGTTGATTCGTAATACAAAATGGATTTGCTTAGTCACGTAACTGTGAGGTACGCACATACCCCACATAGCTTAACGACCTTAATTCATGAAGAGGTGGATAGAATCTCTGATTAAGAAGATGTATGTAAGCTAAAGAGTATTTTTTTAAATTTCCTTAGCACGTTTTGATTGCTAATGAGAAAGAGACGTTTTTTGTTCACTTTATGTAAAAAATGTGAACTGACCGCCTATGGTTTATAAAGAGGTGTATGAATATCAAATGGAAATCGGTGATCTCTGCATATCCCCCTATAGAGGAATAGGCCAAATGTATGTATGTATGTATGTACAACAGTAGACTTCTCGTTATTATGTATAAGGCATAAATTAAACACTTAACAACATGTTCTTCTTTGAACAGCTGGACAGATCTTTAGTGCATACAAACCCGTCCACATCGTTGTTATAAACTCGCAATTTTAATGAAATAAGCGTAAATGCAATAAATTAAATCAAAAGAGTTTTACAAGCGAAATATTTTTGCAAAACAAATAAAAAAATAGCATACGCTTCAAGGCTACGCGCAAAACAATACATGCGGCTCAATGCAACCATTACCAGTGCCTCGTAATAAGATTAAAAAATAAATGCATGGTGAAAAAATGGCGGGCTTTATTCTTCTTGTTGTTTTTTTAATTTAAGTCAAGCATAAATGCTTTTTAATGGATATTTTTATGTGGAATCGTGTATGTTTTACACACATACATACACATATTCACGCCTCTATGTCCCTAACGGTATAGGCAAAGACTATTGAAATAAAATTACAACATGTATCTTATCAACATAGCATACATAGCAGGTAACATTCAAATTCCTAATTAAGCAAGCTTTTCGCAAGATCTGAACGAGCAACATGTTTTATCGAGTATCCGTTACCGAATAGAATGATAATTCCCTTTAATCGGCTTAAATCTTTTCCTGTATTGCTCAGCCCTCTAAGGTTTCCGTTTTAGTACCTACTTGTTATAAACAAGCATTTACTTGTAATGAACGTAAATAACTTTTATTAGATTATGAGATGACGAAAAAATCCATACATAGATTCATGTCCTTTAATCCTTTTCGGAGGTGACAGACCCTTAGGGATATATCTCCGAGGTCACTTTTGAGCGAATATTGGGGTTCTGATATCATATGTCACATTGGTGACATGTTGCTAACCTCGCTCAATAAATTCCATTTACCCTGGTCCCTTAGTCGCCTCTTACGACGTGCGGGGATAAACGACAGCTAGTTAGTATTTTTTTACGTCCCATCTAGAACAGGACCGATAATGCGATAACTAGTACTACGAAGAAATCAAATGCTTGTCGAATTATTCTTTATAAATATTTTATCGAAACTTCCTGAATATTACTGTTATTACACCCAGTACTAAGTCTGTTTTTTGTTTTCAGGTCTAACCGCGGCCGTATGCCGTCGTCAATATGGTGATCGTTACCAGGGTAAGATATAAATAATCTTTTACATTCATTCTATGATCTTATATAAGCGTAATGTAGTTGGTAGCGACGCAATTAAGTGATTCATATCTCAGAATCGTAGTGTGCATTATATATACGAGAAAATTGCTATATAACAAAACATAATATAGTAGAACATAATTCAAATTTCTCGTTACTAGCTTAAACTGATATATGAGTATATTGTCAGTAGTTATATTTGAATTTATTATACATACTAGCTTAAATTAATTTCACCCATTACCAAAAACAGACGAGTACCTTCATCTACCTTCGGAATGTCCATCCGAATCGTATCATCCATCCGTCGTCTTGGGAGCCCCGTGCTAGACTGGAACATAAAAAGAATGCTAACTAGCTACCATTCTTCCCGGCATGTCATAGGAGGCGATTAGGGTAGGACGAAATGGAATCAATTGGGCAATGTGTCAAACTGACTGAATTTTCATGCTAGAATCGTGACCTAGGACATATTATCATTGTATCTCCAAGGTTCTGTCCACCCCGAAAGGGATTAAAGAATGTCAATGAATATATACGTATCATCATCTTGAACAACTAAATCCGAATGAATACAAATATATCCATCTGTGTGGTCGTAGACCGTAAAAGCAATGACTGAAGTTGAATCGAAACTCTTCGATCTATTTCTGTACTGATAAACATTATGTCCATGACACGACAAAATGTGCAGTCACGAATCACGATTTTCTTTCAACTAATTATCTTAGAAATAGTCAAAATCTACTGTGAAAAAACTATTAGTTGATGTAAAAAACTAGTTACTATTTGGTATACCGAAGGAATTGTATCAAGTCATTTGAACATTATTGAGTATTCGATATATCAGGATATTATAGATAACCTGTGTACATTTATATTAAAATATAGCATACATCTAGATCATTCTTTTATCACAGTTCTCCACAATTTGGTTACTCAAAACCTTATCTTCAAATAGACAAATCAAACGTAATAATTAGCAAGCCTTTAACTACTCGTAATATTATCTATCATCATATAATCAATCTTAACAAGACTTTCATTTCAATTATTATCTATTCATACATTATCTAATTGTCTATGAAACACAAAAACTGTAACTAACATAATTCGCCGTACACTAACGAAATAAAATTCACCAAATTATAAAATAATAAAAGTAGAAATTATATCTTTGATCTCAGATTTTGAAGATAATCTTATTGGTTGTTTATCGCTGAACTTTCATGGATCGATTGATCTTATCTGCAAACAATGATTGATTAAGGCATTCTGCAATTTATACGAAAGCGATATTCGTTAATAGTGAGTAATCGTTGTACGTGCAGTAGTAAATGTAAAATACATATAATTTGATTATATTTACTTTTTATTTCTTTAATTTATTTTCAACATGAGGCACCCTTATGTGTATGAGCTCTAAACTTGACTTAAAAGATAATAATAAAATCTTTATGTAACACATTAACAACGAAATACAGAATCCTTTTCCGGGTAAACAGAGATTCTAGGGGTAAGAATAGGTCAGCTTAGCAATATTATGCCTCTCAAAAGCATTTCTTATAAGATAATCAGCGTCCAATGTGACAAATAGGGTTCTATATAACCGTGTGGGAAGGTTATCCTTCACAATAGGCATATTTCCTCACGATGTTTCACCATATATTTCCTTATTTGCGGTATATGTTATTAACATCTTTCCTTTTGAGTAAACCGGTACAAGGATCGACAGGTCAACAAGTTCATGATCAAACTGCGTAAAATGACTCTCTAAGACACTATATTATTAAGCGGAACATGCGTATAATAGATGAATACCAAAAAGGTGAAACTACCTTAGAGAATAGTTAAAAGAATATGGAAAAATAAGACAATGGTTAAAACAATACAACAAATCAAAGAAGCTTTTTCACCATCCTGTTGTAAGAGGTGACTGTATGTTATAGACAACATCACCAACTGTCCCAATTTTTTTAAATCTATTTTTTAAAGTAACTTACTAAATTTACAAATATTCTGTAATTTTTAATATATTGTATCGTTACAACATTGACTCTTCTCATTTAGTTATTTCATTATTCTTTATTTCCTTTCATAAAGCAGGCATGGGTTTGTGTACTTATAAGCCTTAAGAGCTCAATCAAAACCATCCAACTACCGGAAAGTAAATTAAGTAAGGAGTTAAACAAACGGACAGTCATATTGGACACAGCTTTATATAACTCGTGATACACATTATACATATGCAACAGGTATATAATGATCGTTAATTGGCCGCCGAGGTATGCCTGAGTCCGCTCGGCGGGGTGAATGACCTCTGTCTGCGCCGGATAGAATTATGTGCGATATATCGGAACTCGACATACGGGACCGATGCCGGCTACATAAACTCGTAATCTATAATCCTTAATAACCTTCCGCCATAGTTTTTTATTTAAACTGTTTATTGACCAAAATAATAGTATAGGGATATACTCGTAAATGTACAATCTTCAAAACACTTTCGGTATAACTTTTCCGCATATTTAGACTAGGTTTTGGACAGAAATTAAAGTGTAGGGATATTTATAATACTTGCAAGACTATCGTTCATATAATGTGAAATTTATTGGTTACTCTAATAATTATAATTATTCTACTCTCTACTGTAACAAAAACAAGATGTGAAAACAAATTACTATCTATTTCGATAACAAAACGCAGATAGGGAAAACGTAGAAAAAGGGACTAAAAATATATTTATACATTCATTTGTTCTATGTTACACAGAAATAAAAGAAACAATAGGTCAAGGTTAACAAAAGAAACCCAACCATACTGTTGAAATTTAAATATAAAACCTGCGTTAACCTTTTTTGTCACACTCAGTTGCGAAAAAGGTGATTTTCCATTATTTTGCAAATACATAAATCATAGCGAACCTTAAACAGAGGATTGGACGATAACAATAGACGATTAATCCAAATACAAACATTGACTATGTAGGTCGTATGTCCACCGGCCTTTAACGTCATATTGCATTAATTGTAGGTGTATCCATTTATGCCGCGTGCCTTTCATTTCACTTTTGTCACAAGGCTTCAAAACGCTCCAGTTACGGATTATGTAGGCATTACGACTTCACAATAGGCAGTGGGTGTGGTTTTGTGCTTTTTGTGGCTGACCAAGAGAGAACAAAGCCTCAACGATAGCGAGAGTCACTCACCAAAGAGTTTACAAACGTTTTGCTTCTATGTCCGTCACGCTTCATTGAGCGGAGTGATAACAGTTGATTTTAGGGATGAGATCGGTGTCATTGATGCTTTTTGTTGGTATAAAAAGTAGTAGACTATATTTATCACTATAGGTTTAATAAAAGCAGTGACATTTTTTAATATTGTGCTATGATAATATTAACGTTAAGTTAAGGGATTTGGAGATTAAGGAACTTCTCATGTAATTAATATTTTATTAGAATATCGTTGTTAAGTTAAAGATATTTGAGATTTCATGACTCCTATGCAACTAATATTTTTATCCTTAATGCAATTTATTCTTTGTCTATCGATAACATTTCTAAATATAGAAAGAAAGAAAACACCTTATTCACTGCATTCAATGCCATTTACACAAACATTAAACAACAAATATGAAAACTTTGATGCAATGAAAAGGTGCTGCCTCTGTATACGATGCAGCTACTGTACACAATAATATAATTATCATAAACATCGTAACAATAACTTACAGACATAACATGACTTCTATATAAAAATTTATAAACTATTTACTATATATTACTAACATCTACATATTTAATTTTACATAAATAAATAAATATATTATTATCCTACTCGAACTAACTAACACATCCCTAGACCATATGTTAACGGCATATATAAAAGCAGCTGAGCTTTGGAATAGGGTAAAGAAACACTTGAATGGCCACTGTGTTTATTTTAGAGTGAAATGCGATGTCCTAGCAACCGTGTTAGGATAGTGTCCTAACAGTTAAACGGTTTTTAATGAATAAACATCTCTGTTGCGAGAACAGTTAGGATCTGCATATATTTTTTATCCGCTTTAAAGTAAATAATATGTTTTGTAAGGAAATCTCAAGAAAGTGTTATGTATGTAATACAGGTTTGTAGATATCAATCATGCGACTGATCCGTCTTATGTATGCATATTATATTTCAGATAAGAATCTAATTAGAGCCATATTGTATTATTTAGTAGGTTACCTGCTAACAGAGAAGTTGCTGGTATTGTTAAGAAAAAAATACGTATCTATTTGCATAAAAATAATACATTGCTTAAAAATAGATTCATTGAATAATTGGTTCATATTACGGTTTCGACACCAAATTATAAAGAGAAAACACAAACGCAACCATTAACCCATGCGGGGCAGGTTACCACGATAGTTAGTACTCAATGTGGGTGGTAAGCCATGTCGCCATTTCCAAGCACTAACTATTACCTGTTCGGGGAACAGATAGGTTTCCTGACGATGTTTTCCCTCACCGTAGTATTAATAATAATGGATACACATAACTTTGTGTCCGAAATCGTAATATGAAACCGAAGATTGTGGATAATTACGTCAGTCGTTGCAACAAACACGTAAACATGTGAATTGATCATAACATTGATAAAACATTGTTTTTTTTGCGAACAGGAAATTTGCATATGTCCGACAGTGTCCTTCCATTTATTTTTAACTATTTGTTTCTTCAAGCAACTATGTAGTTAGCACTACAACTATGTATGTACTTGTAAAGCGTAAACTAAACATGAAAAAATAATGATACGTGGTTTCAAATAATAATATGCAATTACGATGGTACATATGTTAATGAAGTAAGGAAACCGACCTATCTTTCTAGTATGGTAATAGGCATATCTGTGATAGGCGGTGAATGTAACACCTGTCCTGTTGGCTAGCTATCTAGACTTACTCTTTGAGCGGCTAAGAACCTTTGTAGGGTAGATTGTGGTCGTATGAAAGTGTTAATAGAAATGCGTGAATATTAGCCAGCAAGCGACAATCCAAATTTATTTAATTGAATTAGTAAGGATTATTATGTACATACATACATATTAAGCCTGTTACCCGTACAAAGGGGTAGGGAAAGATCACGGATCCACATTTGTCTCAATCCTGAAAAAGCATAACGCTTCATTGACAGCCATGTACCTCTTCATACACATTCGGCCGGTAGTTATAGTTACTTCTAACGCATTATTATATATTAATAATAAATCGTGGTTATCCGAGAAAGTTCTAGAATTATCTCTATTACAGTCTAGAACAATGCAAAAAAGACGTCAAAATTTCAACGTAAGCCGCCTGAACACAATCGATCGTTATAGTCGAAGGAATGTTTCGTATTCTTGAAAGTCGCAGCCATTAGCACCTATTATTCTGAATGCTCATTGTTATTAGTTCTTGTAAACGGAGCCAGTTCTACATCCATGTTACATCCGTACGTAACTCGATAATTTGACATGGAAATTGCATTAAAATTATGCTCTAAGAGAATGTTCTTGATATGATGATGGTAATCAACAGATTGATGATAAGAAAGTTACAAACTGTGGTTTTGATTTGCCTTTAATCATTTGTTTGTAACGCTGAGAGCAGTAACTAGATCAAATTTAAATAGTCGTTCTACATTTATCAATTATATATCCATTGTTGTTATTTTGTAATAATTAACTTAGATACCCTGTGAATTGTAAGGTTTATACCTTAATTTCATATTCCTTCTTAACAATCACAAGCCTCATTATATTAGAAAATCGTTTACAAATATTTCTGAACTTAATTTATTTATTAAACTGAAATAAACACACATAAAATACTTCTATATTAAACCAACCTTCTCAATTACCCTTTGTACCATACATTTGTTAACTTTATATACTTACTTACCTGTTTGAACATTTAAACTCTCTACCATTCATCCATTTTCTAAACATACATCTTCTGTCCAATTCCAGGGTGATTACATATGGATAGAGCCGGTGTCAGGTCGCGAGTTCGACGTGGCCATAGGCGCCAGGGTCCTCGCCGCCGAAGGTCGCCGCATCAGGGTGAAGGACGACGACGGCCAGGAGCAATGGCTGCCCCCAGAGAGGAGGATCAAGGCCATGCATGCCACCTCGGTGCATGGGGTCGAGGACATGATCTCGCTGGGCGATCTGCACGAAGCAGGCATCTTGAGGAACCTGCTCATCAGATACAACGAGAATCTTATTTATGTGAGTCTCTTTCGATTTGAATAGAGTAGGGAGACGTGAAGAACTTGCTAAACGTTCTTATGGATACAAAAATAAGGCTTTCATATCGTAGAGTGTATGTTAGTTTTGTTTTTTGGATTGGGATAAATTGGGAATCTAGTTAACTTACTACAAATATATATAACAGCCGAATGAGTGCATTAGTTTACGGATATGAACTAAGCGAAAGAGTTTTGTCAGGTTTAAAAAAATTTGAGATCCATAATCTCTACCTACCCACATCTTTGCGGGCGCGGACGTGCTGTGTATATAGAGTTTAACTTCTTTAGTTAAAATCAATGTTATAGTCATGACACTTCAAAATGTTCCGTTATTAATACAAGTTCACTGTTTTAATTCGTTTTGATAAGTTGTTATATGATTAATCATCCTACAATGGTTTACTGCAAAAAGTATCCATACATCATGTTAACCTTTTTTCTCAATCGAGGTCATAATATTTACAATATTTGCTTTTTCATCATGATGAAAACCTAAATGAATAGTTAAACATCTAAAATCCGATATCAAGCGGATATTTGCAATCCAAAAGTGATAAGCCTTTATTATTTCTATATCGATGCAGTTAAGAAAAATAATCAGAAAGATTGTTGATTGCAACACCTGTAAGTTCACAAATATGTATGCAAATTTTACATACGGTAGAAAAAAGAATATTTATATTATTAGTTCTAGGTTTACTAAAAGTAACTGAGGAGATATAATATTTTACAGGATCTCTCCATCCAGAAAGGGATTAAAGGCGATGTAAAATGAATATATGGCTACTAGACTTATGCTCCGAAGTACTCTAGAACTTAACTTAACTTAGTTCAATAATTCAAAGCACAACTTAAAGCCGGAAAAATGCTGGATTTAAACCTAAACATATGTTAAATGTATATTTGGGATAACACAAATTGACCATATAATAACTGACTTTGCAATTGCAGAGAAAGACGCGTTAACCTATGACTACCCTACCATAGTAATAGCCGTGAATACTTACAAATGTCTTACTAAAACCCCCTTTTTCCTTTCCAGACCTACACAGGCTCGATATTAGTCGCCGTGAATCCATACCAAATACTACCTATATACACAGCTGACCAAATAAAGCTTTACAAAGAGAGGAAGATCGGCGAGCTGCCCCCTCACATCTTCGCCATAGGGGACAATGCCTATGCCCATATGCGGCGATACGGGCAGGACCAGTGTATAGTCATCAGCGGAGAATCCGGGGCTGGGAAGACGGAGTCGACGAAGTTGATACTTCAGTATTTGGCAGCCATCAGTGGGAAGCATTCGTGGATTGAACAGCAGGTGAGCATGGATGATTGAAATGATTAAGGTCTTTAGTTGAATAGAGATAATCAATAAACAAATATAAGAAAGGAAATAGCCGTCTTAGGTAAAGGAAAATATTAAATCGGTACATAAAAAAGTACCTATCTTCATATTTAGTACTTAATTTAATCGGCTGGTAACCTTATCAAATCCTGAACGTTTCACCGTAACGCAACTAGCTCATAGTTGGCAGAGTTTTTATTTTGCGGTTTTCTATACGAATTAGGGATCATCTTAATAGGTTTATATTTCACTTTAATTTACCTTGTAAGAGATAACAGAATGTTGCTGATTCCCTCAACAAACATTTCACCAGTACACTTTAATAATCCACTTTTATACATTCCAGATCCTAGAAGCGAACCCAATTCTGGAAGCCTTTGGAAACGCTAAAACAGTTCGTAACGACAACTCCTCTCGCTTTGGTAAATACATAGACATACACTTCAACAGTAGCGGCGTGATCGAAGGAGCTAAGATAGAGCAATACCTTCTGGAAAAGTCCAGAATAGTCTCCCAAGGAATAGATGAGAGGAACTACCATATATTCTACTGTCTGCTTGCGGGCCTGTCGAAAGAAGATAAGAAGAAATTGGAGCTGGGAGATCCGTCGGAATATCGCTATTTGTCTGGGGTAAGATGTGATGTTAATCCAACATAACATAATATACGCTTCACGACTTGTTTATACACACTCCCTTTTTATTGTGGCGGGGTTATAGGCTTTAGTGCTCATCTCCGAAATTTCGAGCGCATGTTAGATATGGGTCAATGAAAGACCGCGTTCCACTAGATAGACAGCACCCAACGTGATAGGTAGGGAACCATTTCGGAATAGGAACTGGCTATTACCTAGCCCGAAGAATAGGCAGGTTTCCTCACGATGTTTTTCCTCATCGATATTCTCTCAGTCTTAATAAGCATTACTGTCAGAGATATTATAGCATTAATATAGAAAGACGTGGCAGATAGCTAGTTAATCTCTGAAATTATTTTTAAACATGCCATCCATCCCTTATTAACTTCCTACATAACACCAAAAAGAAAAATGACATTCATTTAATGATCAAACTAGTTCAGAGTATGTACTTGAATCTGAATAAATCATATGGAAAATACAAATGAATGCATTTTCTCACGCCCAGTCTGCTGATTAGGTTTTATTGATATGTGATAAAATTATAGATTAAATAGTTTGCGGTGACGTCTCATGACGCAAATCGTTTGTTTGTGTATTTATCAAACGTCATTAACGACTTGATAAGAGGTTTCGTATTTAAAATGAATAATTAATTGATGCATTTAGTCCTAAAATCCATGGTTCATTGAATTTATTGATACTACTACTGAATATGTAAATACATTTTATCAATAAACTTTACGTGAGTATATAATAACCATACAAGTACTATAAGGACATTACATCATCATACGATTGAACATAATACCCTGTTTCTGTAATCCTATTTCGACTACCTGGTCCCTGTTAATTAAAATATATAGTCAGTTCAATTAGCAACACGGCTTTCCAACTGATAAATTGAGTACTATCTGGTAAATACGTATGCGAAACGGCCATGGAATTACTACCTCCGCAATTACTGACACGGTCACGTGAACTGCTCAGTTATTTACAAGGATTATTAGTCGTGTAAATCTTTGTCATGTTATAATATTATAAAACATTGTCTACAGGGTGGCAGTTTCACATGTGAAGGCCGCGATGACGCCGCCGAATTCGCTGACATAAGATCAGCCATGAAAGTCCTTTTATTCTCCGAACAAGAAATTTGGGACGTCTTAAAACTGCTAGCAGCTGTCCTCCATTGTGGCAACATCAAATACGAAGCCACAGTCGTCGATAACTTAGACGCTACTGAAATCAAAGAGCAAGCGAGTGTCAGAAGAGTAGCTAATCTACTAGGTGTGCCCACTCAATCCTTAATTGATGCGTTGACGAGGAAAACTTTATTCGCTCATGGAGAAACCGTAGTCTCCACTCTAAGCAGGGAACAGTCAGTTGATATCCGAGACGCGTTTGTGAAAGGTATTTATGGTAGACTCTTCATCACAATTGTCAGGAAAATCAACTCGGCTATTTACAGACCCAAAGCCACGATGCGTACTGCTATAGGTGTGCTAGATATATTTGGTTTTGAGAACTTTGATCATAACAGCTTTGAACAGTTTTGCATTAACTTTGCCAACGAAAACTTGCAGCAGTTCTTTGTAAGGCACATTTTTAAATTGGAGCAGGAAGAATATAATCATGAAGGAATTAATTGGCAACATATTGAGTTTGTTGATAACCAAGATGCTTTAGATTTGATAGCGTTGAAACAGCTGAATATCATGGCGTTAATTGATGAGGAATCCAAATTTCCCAAAGGAACAGATCAAACTATGTTGGCAAAGCTGCATAAAACTCATGGCTTACACAGGAACTACTTGAAACCAAAATCCGACATCAACACAAGTTTCGGACTGAACCACTTTGCAGGTGTCGTCTTCTATGATACCAAAGGATTCTTAGAAAAGAACCGAGACACGTTCAGCGCTGATTTGTTACAGTTAATACACATATCGACTAACAAATTCTTACAGCACATCTTCCAAGAGGATATCATCATGGGCTCAGAAACTAGGAAACGAGCCCCAACATTGTCTACTCAGTTCAAAAAGTCTCTGGACCTCTTGATGAGGACTTTGGGTACCTGTCAGCCCTTCTTCATCAGGTGCATAAAGCCTAACGAGTATAAGAAGCCGAAGATGTTCGACAGAGGTCTGTGCTGCAGGCAACTCAGATACTCTGGCATGATGGAAACCATCAGGATAAGAAGGGCGGGGTACCCAATAAGACACAGTTTCAAAGAATTTGTTGAACGATACAGATTTTTAATATCCGGAGTCCCTCCTGCCCACAAAACTGACTGCAGGGCCGCGACCGCTAAAATTTGCGCTTCAGTTTTGGGTAAATCCGATTATCAATTGGGACACACGAAAGTGTTTTTGAAGGACGCTCACGATTTGTTCCTAGAACAGGAAAGAGACAGGGTATTGACGAGAAAGATTTTGATCTTGCAGAGGTCTATCAGAGGATGGGTTTACAGGAGGAGGTTCTTGAAGATGCGTGCTGCAGCAATTTTGATTCAACGCCATTGGCGAGGCAAGCTGCAGAGACTGCGTTACAATAAGATGAAGGTTGGGTACGCGAGACTCCAGGCGTTGATACGGGCAAGAGTACTGGCTCATCGCTTCCGGCATTTAAGAGGGCATATTGTTTCGTTGCAAGTAAGTTGTGCTATATTTGTTTTGGTGCTGTTATATTAGTAGCTTTCAAATTATGGATTGGGATTTCTGGATATTTATTAACAGTTTTTATAATAATCTGATTTAATAAACACCGAAGTTTACAATAAAGCATAACCACTGCTTCAACTATTATTATGACATAAATCATGCGTATTACATCAATACGCACTGTTAACCAACCCAATCTTTCAACCAAACAACTCAAACACTTATCTTATAACCAAAACTCTCTTTGAAGTACAGCAAAACAACTCGTCCAACCATAATATTATGACTTTCATTCATCTGTTGCTTATTTTGCAAACCTTCCATTGTCAGGCCGCCGCCAGAGGTTATTTGGTGAGGCGATCCTACGGACACAAGATGTGGGCGATTATTAAGATCCAGAGCCATGTGCGCCGGCTGATTGCCATGAGGAGGTACAAGCGAATGAGGAAGGAGGCCCTGGCGCACCATGAAGCCCTCCGGCTGAGGAGGCAGGAGGAACAGCGGCTTCAGCACCAGGGAAACACCAGGGCTAAGGAGATCGCTGAGCAGAACTATAGGGTGAGTTGATGGTTTGTTATGGTGATAAAGTGTGTGATGTCTTTAGTGTGGTGATAGATGAAATTGTGTACGATTCTTTTTCTCTGATTCAAATTAAATTTGCATTTTTCATTATTTTTAGTGTTCTTTATACAACGATAATATTTTTACCTAAATAAGATTTATTTATCAATGAAATGTTTACAATAAAATAGCAAAATATTTACAAACTTATAACTAATTAAAATAATTTATCTATAAATTAAATATATCTAAAAATTTGTCGCTGTCGTTGGAGCGCAGAGTGCCCAATATGCTGGCAGCGTTCCCCCTCTGAATAACCAGACATTCTCTGGCGGAGGAAGCTATCAGCTCTGCGATCCTCACTGGACTCTTTACGATTAATATATTTAGCTATTATTTTATTACTAACTGAATGTCTTTTGTGCATCGTCACAGGTTGTCTGATTTGAGTATAGGTTGCCATAACAGTAATCGTATGGATGTCTGATATAATTTTGTTCTTATATCGTTCTAAATTTATTAAATCTCATATTATATAAATACATCTTGGCAAAACTATTTAGGTACGGCTTTGTCGGGCAATTACACTTGAGTCCCGGTTTTGATGTTTGGGTTTATCATTAATTTGAGTCCTATTTATTGTGTGTCTATTAATTACTCTCATATACATATGGATAAGGCGATAATAGTCAGTCGACAGGCTCGTAATCTTCCAATGAATTCTTACTCTGTATCGTAAAGTCATTAATTACTTAGTCATAATGTTTATTTATTATCCATGCAATTTTAACACACTTTCACTTATGACAAACAACAGCTATTTCCTAGTTGCAAAAGCAAGTCAATATTGGATACATGTTGACCTGGGTATAGTTGTTACTTTTCTCACTTTGCTTATTTTGTTGTGGTTTGTGGCTTTTTAGGACTTACTTTGAGACCCGTTTGGTGATAAACTACCATACATTGAGAAGAGAGATAGTTAGTTTCATTCTATACAAGCTACACACAAAAATAAATAACACTCCCGTTTCTATAATTAGTATACTATACCTAGTATATACTAAAGTTTCTATTATTAGTATATACTTATATATAAACGGATGTATGTGACTAGTCTAGGTTTCTTATAAAATAAGATCTAACAGATCCGTGATAGATGGACTAGAATAGGATAACCAGAAGATTTAATTCCGTATACAGTCGTGTTAGCATGGGAGTAGTGGTTGTTAAGTAGTTTTAACTAAAAGTTACTAGTTGTTATCAAACTAAGTTTTAGCACCAATATACCTAAATTAAATTATAAATCAATCGACTAAATATAACAAAATAATCTTTGAACACTTGTGAACTATTCACGTCTTCGGGAATCAAGGAAGTTAGTTCGTACAAGTATGTTTATATATTAATAAGACACGAGCTCGTAACACAGTCATATGTCAGTCACATTCTATTTGCTAGTAAACCAGTAAATGTATCTAACAAAATACGCTCAACTCGACTGACCACAAAATTACGCACTCTACGCATATTTAATGACTGTTAACTTGAAGTACTAATTGCCAGTTTTGCTTTTATTCAATTACATTTGATTGATATCTTTGTACCATACATTTACACTCCTAAATGGTAAATAATTAATAGTTTTCAAATCTTCGTTTTAGTTAGGTAGTTGTACAGGACGAAATGTAGGAAATTTTGATATATCGTACTTTGATTTTGTTGTTATCTAAATTTATACGTAATAATCTTGTTTAATAAGTTGATATACAAAGATTAAGGACCATTAATCTGGTTCTTACACTGTTGATTAAATATATAGGATGAATTACATTGTTTTATCATAATATTGATTCACTACAACAAACTACAAGATAACACTACGTCTATTAATTAAGTCATCCCTCTCTGTATTGATACTCGTGTTTCTTTTTATTTGACAGTCATTAAAGTGACAAATAAGAAGCCCACTTATTCTTATTAACGTACTGTCTATATTATATCTTCTGGAAAGTCTTAAATTTTACTTAACAGTAAAACACCCAAAAATCTATCGAGAATAATAAGCGAGTTCGAGTTATTTATTCCATATCAATGATAAAACAATCAAACCAACAAACAGTTGCTTTTTATAGTATTCTGACCCTTGTGTTCATCTCGCTAAATAATTTCTAATATAATTTACTCACGCCGAAACTTGATTAATCTAGTTTAAGTAATATCGGACGCATACTACCATGACCCTAATGTGAATGGGCAAAAATCACTGCTCTTTATCTAATCGCAACTAATTGAACCGATAACGAACGTTTGGAAGTATTGAAAGCACTGCAGAGATCAATAAAATACCGCCTTATCTCCGATTATCTCCTATCCTAATTACTTTAAACATTTAAAACATTTTCACTTATCAATGCATATCGTTTCGCGATCGTGATGTGTGAAAAAGTCAGTGTGGTCAAACGAAAAATTAACACCAGTTTTAGAATAATTAAAGGTAATTAGCAATTTAGTCTAGCCCGTTCTATCGTACACAGACTGGTTTAAAAATTCTTAGATAATGATTAGTTTATCCAGTTTGGTTTAGCAAGAAGAAATCTTGTCTGGCTCCGTGCAATATGTTGGGAAAGTGAAAATTGAACGGTTGTGTCTCGTGTCTCGTTTAAAGCTCTCGAGTGTTGGAAAATTGTTAGGATGTTGTTTAAAAAGATGTGGTTGGACTGTGTTTTCAGCGATGATTTTGTAAGTTCATTTGTTCTAGATTTACGATGTAAAGTGCATTCTTGTTGACTCTTATGAGAAGTATTATTGAGGTTTTTGTTAATTTACTTTTTAATAATTCTGTTTGTTGTAAAATTGTGATTGATTTTTTTAAATCTACGACATTTTTCTTATCCAAGCATGGATTTTCAGTACAGATGGATGACAGAAAAGTAAATTAATTAAGTCCCATCCATAAGTTAATAAAATTTAAATCGTTATTGTGTAAACGCAATTAGTGAATTTTTTAGACATACTACTACTTAAAATCTTAAATACTTCAGAACTATTTAAAATCTACCAAAGTATGCAGATGGCAAAAATATATCGTATATTTTTCATATAGGAAAGTAGCCTATTTCTTGTACTACGTCGGCTAAAGCTCTAGTAAAGGTACTAGTATGTTGGTTAACTATTTATACTAGTTATGGTACCGAAATATAAACTCGCAAAAATTATGCAACCATTCTCATTCAGTCGATGTTCTGATTCGTATTTAAATATATGTATTTTATGGCGCTCGAAATCAACCATTTTTCATCACACATAAAACATCTAATTTTACCATTAGTGATACGTTTAAATGCATTATATCACAATTATAACTTAACATTATTACATCCATCATCAATACCCCAACCTAACATTTTGCATGATACTAACACATATTTGACAGAACCTAAAGAGGTATGGAGCTGCCGCCAACACCCTCTGACTCTGCAAAACTCACTATAATCACCCCCCATTTAACCCATTCTCAATTTCCAGGAACGGATGTATGAGCTGGAGCGCAGAGAGGCAGAGTTGGCTCTGGAGGAGAAGCGCCAGGTGGAAGAGAAGAGGACCATCCTCCAGGAAGTGGCCAGGAAGCAGGACGAGCCAGTCGATGACAGTAAGCTGGTGGAAGCCATGTTTGACTTCCTGCCTGACTCCAGCAGTGAAGCTCCGGCTCCTAAGGATACTTCCATCTTCAGCGACCTGCCGCAGCAGCGGGCTGATCAACAAGAGGTTTGTGGTTTATTTTGTATATAGGGACGTACTGAAATGTTTTGTCGTGGTTAAATTACGAACTTAGGAGATATCTCATGGATAATAAGCTTATTTATATCGTCGACCACAGAGTATCTTTGTATTTCTCAAATTAGTATAGTAAAAGGATAAAACACTCGTAACTCCTTGAGGATGTTGTTATGGCATTATATATGAACATTAGTGACAGGTTTCCAGCTTATCCTCCGATATAGTAAATTGTATTTTATCCCTAAGTTACCAGTTACCCTTATTCACCTCTTTCGATATGCTAGTAAATAATTCAATATGCCATTATTCTAGTTTCTTTATCTCCTAACAAATCATCATTCTTTTCAGATGGTAACACCGATGCAGACCACATCTGAAGACGAGGAGGATCTGTCAGAGTTCAAGTTCCAGAAGTTCGCAGCCACTTACTTCCAAGGGAACGTTACTCATCAGTACTCCAGGAAACCACTCAAGCATCCCCTTCTGCCACTGCACACGCAAGGAGACCAACTAGTGAGTGGTATTTAATGAATGTTTTAATTCTCCAAATTATAGGGACAAAAAACGTCAGTCACACTTTCATATAAATTGAATTTAGGAATACTCCAAATTATTGGGGCAAATAACGGCAATCAGGAATTTAAAGAAAATGAACTTAGGTTCATTTAACTTAATCTTAAGTAATGTCAATCTTATAGTTAGTAGGTACTAGTTTATTAGTAAGTTAAGACTGGTTATATAATTGTTTAATCACTGCATAAATATACTCAATAAAATTCATTATGCAATAAAAATATTATCCGATTTCCATTACTTTGCTTCAAAAATGAATTATACCATTATGTTTTATTACTTTCTACATTATTTTTTAATACTTATTTATCTACGATTGATTATCTACTTTATTTTTTATTATAATACTATTTCTTTGTCGTTTTTAAACTCTTTATCCCGCACGTGTTCTTAATTCAATTAATCCAAAGGGGTGCACAATTTAATCGGTGTTAAGCCAAGGGGTTGTCACGCCCTAATTTTTGACATCCATTGTTGGGTTCCCGCATTGGAGAGTAAACAGTTAATGTTATTACTGAAACTTAATTCATTAAAAGGGGTAAATAAAGAAAAAGCTCTTTTCTATTATGCGTAAGTATATATGTAGAATAATATCAATTAAATAAAACGCGTTTGTTGAACACATGTATTGTAATTTCTTGCAATATTACTCATTGGAAATTAAACTCAAGAATGTACTTGTGTAGGTATCTAGGTCTGCGCAAGTCTGAGATTTTTAAAGAAAAGCTAACTAGCTACCTTTTATTCCGACATGTTCTAGGAAGGGACTAAAAGGACCTTCCTCCAATATTCTATATCAAGATCATGACCCATATTAGTTTGTTAAAAGTAACCGAGGAGATATAGTAATTTTTAAATCATAAACGGTTTTTAAGGCCGTGAATATACGTATACTTATAGCGCAGCTAATACCAACTCCCTTTAGTCTATTATACATGTATTTATTTCTCTTCTTTCAGGCCGCCCAAGCTCTATGGGTGACAATCCTGCGTTTCACCGGCGATCTGCCAGAACCCCGCTATCACACCATGGACCGTGACAACACGTCAGTCATGTCAAAAGTGACAGCTACCCTGGGAAGGAACTTCATCAGGTCCAAAGAGTTCCAGGAAGCCCAGCTGATGGGCATGGATCCTGACGCGTATATTAACAAGCAGAAGCCAAGGTCTATCAGGCATAAACTGGTGTCTCTGACGCTGAAGAGGAAGAATAAGCTGGGAGAAGATGTGCGGAGGAAGTTGCAGGTTCGTTTTTGTGATTGGTTTTCTAAGAATGGTTTTTTAACGTATCGTTGCAAACTTTAGTGAGGTATCATTACTACTTTCATATGAAAACGTGTGCAAAAAGGTATCTTAAATGAAACGTTAAAATATTATTTTTAATCAGGAAAAAGCTGTAATAATACAAATAATGTATACTAAAGAAACCTATAAGAATACATAAGATGCCGTAACATCATACGTCATATCTTACATAATTTATTTATAAGAAAATATTATATTTATGAACATTATCAACTAATATTAATGCATTCGTAATTTACAGGATGAAGAATACACCGCGGACAGTTACCAGACCTGGTTAGAATCGAGACCCACATCCAACTTAGAGAAACTCCATTTCATCATCGGCCACGGCATATTACGAGCTGAACTGAGGGACGAGATCTACTGTCAAATCTGCAAACAACTAACCAACAACCCTTCTAAATCATCCCACGCTAGAGGCTGGATTCTACTTTCCCTGTGTGTTGGTTGCTTTGCCCCTAGCGAGAAATTTGTGAACTACTTAAGAGCCTTTATTAGAGAAGGTCCCCCAGGATATGCTCCTTACTGCGAAGACCGCCTCAAAAGAACCTTTAACAATGGCACAAGGAACCAACCCCCATCTTGGCTGGAATTACAAGCGACGAAGTCTAAAAAGCCGATAATGTTGCCTATAACCTTCATGGATGGGAATACCAAAACTTTACTAGCCGATTCTGCAACCACAGCGAAAGAGTTATGTAACCAGCTTTCCGATAAAATAGGCTTAAGAGACCAGTTTGGATTTTCATTATACATTGCCTTATTTGATAAGGTAAGTTCCCTAGGAAGTGGAGGCGACCATGTAATGGATGCTATTTCTCAATGCGAACAGTATGCTAAGGAACAAGGTGCTCAGGAAAGGAACGCTCCGTGGCGACTGTTCTTCAGGAAAGAAATATTCGCTCCATGGCACGAGCCGACCGAAGACCAAGTAGCGACTAATCTCATTTACCAGCAAGTCGTAAGAGGTGTGAAATTTGGCGAATATAGATGTGACAAAGAAGAGGATCTCGCAATGATAGCTGCTCAGCAATACTACATAGAATATGGCCAAGATATGAACACAGATAGGCTGTTCACTTTACTCCCGAATTACATACCTGATTATTGTTTGACTGGGGTTGAGAAGGCAGTGGATAGATGGGGTGCTTTAGTTGTGCAGGCTTACAAAAAGAGCTACTATGTAAAAGAAAAGATACCGGCCTATAAAGTCAAAGAAGATGTTGTGAGCTATGCTAAATTCAAATGGCCTTTACTCTTCTCGCGATTTTACGAAGCTTACAGAAATTCAGGACCGAACTTGCCAAAGAACGACGTTATAATCGCTGTCAATTGGACTGGTGTATATGTGGTGGACGATCAGGAACAAGTGCTGCTAGAGTTGTCTTTCCCAGAAATAACAACAGTTTCGAGTCAGAAAACTAATAAAGTATTCACTCAAACGTTCAGTTTATCCACTGTTCGGGGAGAAGAATTCACGTTCCAGAGTCCAAATGCTGAAGACATCAGAGATCTTGTAGTTTACTTCCTAGAAGGCTTGAAGAAGCGATCGAAGTTCGTGATCGCCGTGCAAGATTACAAGGCACCTGGGGAGGGTTCCAGTTTCCTATCTTTCCAGAAAGGAGATCTAATTATCTTGGAAGAAGACAGTACTGGTGAAAATGTCCTAAACAACGGATGGTGCATCGGACGCTGCGAAAGAACAATGGAGAGAGGCGACTTCCCTTCAGAAACCGTCTACGTCTTGCCTGCACTGTCCAAACCGCCTCCTGATATACTGAATTTATTCTGTATGGAAGGAGCACAGCACGGTCGCAAAGTGCCAGCTGTTGGACTAAACGGAACTGAATCTAGAGATAGGCCTCACACTTTGGTGGAGTATGCCATGGACCACTTCAGGTTGCCTCCCAAAAGAACAGTCTCCAAAGCTCTTACTCTATCAACAGCGAAACGAGGTGGTCCAGAAGAGCTTTGGCGTCATTCGAGAGAGCCCATCAAACAACCCCTTCTCAAGAAACTCCAAGCCAAAGAAGAACTTGCAGAAGAAGCGTGCTTCGCTTTCACTGCGATACTCAAATACATGGGTGACCTGCCTTCTAAGAGGCCTAGGATTGGCAACGAATACACCGACCACATATTTGACGGACCACTCAAACACGAAATACTTCGAGACGAAATCTACTGCCAAGTAATGAAGCAATTGACTGACAACAAAAACAGGATGTCAGAAGAACGAGGTTGGGAACTCATGTGGCTGGCTACTGGTCTTTTTGCCTGCAGTCAAGGGTTGTTGAGGGAATTGACGCTATTCTTAAGAACTAGGAGGTATCCAATCGCCCAGGATTCCCTTCAGAGATTGCAGAAGACGCTACGCAACGGACAGAGGAAGTATCCTCCGCACCAGGTCGAAGTAGAAGCTATTCAGCACAAAACCACCCAGATATTCCATAAGGTATACTTCCCTGATGACACGGATGAGGCCTTTGAAGTGGACTCTTCGACAAGAGCCAAGGACTTCTGTCAGAACATAGCTCAACGTTTGAATCTCAGATCTAGTGAAGGGTTTAGCCTGTTTGTTAAGATAGCTGATAAGGTGATCTCGGTGCCCGAAGGCGATTTCTTCTTCGACTTCGTGAGACATTTGACTGATTGGATTAAGAAGGCTCGACCCACTAGAGATGGTATTACGCCGCAGTTTACTTATCAGGTGAGTTTGATGTATATATTTTAAATGAGTACAGAATATCAGCACATGTTAAATTCTAAGTACATCTAATAGGTATCTAATAGCACTAATATGTTTCTTATATAAAAAATCTTTTTAATTTTTTTTACGTAAGTTATTCTATAATAGTAAGTAGCATCTGGATGTCTTTAAATATTTGAAGATAAATGATCCAGAATGGAGTATATAAATTATGATGCAACTAATACGAGACGTACAAGCATACCATACAAGTTATTTAACCTGTCTCATCCCCAGGTATTCTTCATGAAGAAACTGTGGACTAACACGGTCCCAGGGAAAGACAGGGCCGCAGACGTGATCTTCCACTTCCACCAAGAGTTGCCCAAACTCCTGAGGGGTTACCATCGCTGCAGCAGGGAAGAGGCCTCTCGACTGGCTGCCCTGGCTTATAGAGCACGCTTTGGCGATAACAAGCAAGAGTTGCAAGCTATACCGTAAGTGTAACATGATATAATACTAACTAGTAGGACTTAGGTAATTTATAACACATAAATTACCTGTGTATATTATTTTGGTGTTTTTATAAAATTAAACCACGGTAAAAGTTAAAGTTTTTTTCATATTGTAGACTTTAAACTTATTACTAATGCTGAAGCATTAAAGATGTTTATTATGTGATGCTGACAGCGCTACCAAAAGGGAATATTGGTTGATAGAGGTCTGTGGTTGTATTACACTATACACATGATGTCGCAACCGTCACGCATCAAACAGACGAAAAAGTTTGAGTTGATGTTACTTAAAGTATACTTGTAGATATTTCGATAAATAAACTAGTAGAAACTTTGACGTTTTATAAGTACACCTTGAATATGTATAATTATTACAGTTTTACATATATGTGAATACCATACTCAGTACTAAGATGATAAACTTTTTCAGACATGAGGTGACCAAGTATATATACAAAGTAACTCATTACTTGCAAGTACAAATAATTACTCAATTCGAGTTTGGAACAATCAGATCATTAGACGTAAGCTTAAAAACCGCAACTTTTTCCGTCATTTCCTGCTCACAAATTTGACAGCAAACAACAATTTGTAACAATAACAGTCTATGCCACTTATATAGTAATTATACGAGAAGTACTTAGTACAACAGTTTTTGAGTCACTACTCCATGCCGATAAACTCGTGAGAAAATCGTTATGTCGCTGCCTGTTACGGGGCACTCCAAACAATACCTTTTTTATTGATCTAAAGACCCGAACACACATTTTGCGATTTCTTGATGTGTTCGATTGGAAATGTGATGTGATTTGGATTTGTTTTGTACCTGTGGGGAGAAAACAGCTAGTTATGATTGTATTTGTATTTTACTAATCATTTCAATAGTGTTTGTCTACATGTATATCTTGTTATTACAATATATATATATATATATATATATATCTTATTACATATATTAATTAGGGAAAACATGACTTAACTTTTAAGTATACGTTTTGTAGGACAGTCCCGTCTCAAGTCCCGCAATTGGGCCGCACAACAACATCGATCGAACCGACGATATAGATTGTAAAATATCGTTTGTATTTATGTATGTCTTACAGCCATGCTGAACAGAAAGACGAAGTAAAACTTATTTGCTTACAATTTCATATCCTTAATCAACTTCATCCTGGAAGGGTCGCCATGTAGGGTGTAGCGTTGGGAGAGTCAACCAAACACGAGAGTTGTGCTAAGACTAACTATATTTATTAATAACACGTACATTTAAACATAGGTTATAGGTTGATTCACTCATACACTACAAGTTAGATACAAATTTACCTTAGTACTTTTTTCTCATACTTCTATTCCTTTGCAGTCAAATGCTTCGAGAGTTGGTGCCGGCCGACCTGATAAAACTCCAGAGTTCTGCGGACTGGAAGAGGTCCATAGTCGCCTCTTACAACCAGGACGCTGGTATGTCACCAGAAGACGCGAAGATCACCTTCCTGAAGGTCATATATCGCTGGCCAACCTTCGGATCGGCTTTCTTCGAAGTGAAGCAGACTACAGAACCAAATTATCCTGAGCTCTTACTGATAGCTATTAATAAACATGGGGTCAGCTTGATACATCCACAGACGAAGGTAAGAAGTACATATATTCACGTTTATTAATTTCTTTCGGGGTAAACAGAACTATGGAGACTAGAAAATATATCCTTGGTTACTATCTGCTTTGCATGAAAATTGGGGTTGTTATAGGTCATTTGTCATTTGGAACAATACAATGGCAATAAGTTGCTAGCCCATCGTCCGATAGATTTTCATTTACTCCTAGTTCCTTAGTCGCCTCCTACGACATTTCTGCAAGAACGCCAATTAGTTAGGATTCTTCTTAGACTAGCACGGGAATAGTACGTAAAAACTATGTTGTTAATTCATTTGTTCTAACCAAAAACATATCGCCTAATTAAAAAAAAATCTCTTAACTGCTTGCGACATGCTGTGAAGATGCTTATAAGTATTCTATTATACTCTTAAATCAACTAAAGCCAATTTTTATTTATTTTAAAAACTAAACAGATTGTTTGTAAAATCATTTAAAGTTCATTTAGTCACCTGATACTACTGCTATACATTTATATATTCTAAACATGCATGAAAAGATTCTCACATATCTTCGTGTGATTTCCTTTTGAAATGAACGAAAACATAAATTAGGATGGGAATAGCAATCATAGGCTACATCTTTGTTCCCAAAACAAAATGGATCACTAATGGAATGAAAACAAATAACAGTTTTTGTTTAGAAATATGTAACATGTCTATTTTCTGTGAGAATAATTTTGTAAAGACAAAATTGCTAAGGTAAACAAAATACATTCTCATAGATTCAATAACAACAATGCATTCCCATAGCTTCTTCCCATCATATCGTAGGAATCTATTGACCGATGTGCTAGCAACTTGTCACTAATTTAATTCCAAATTCATGCCAAGATAACCTTAATAAATACGCTAAATTCTGTCCACCCTAAAGCCAAATACAAACTTGCTTCTATCCATATGTATGTTTTTTTACGTCCTTTAATCCCACCCCGATAGCTAATGACAAACATGCTTATTCTCGCATGTACATCCATAAACAATTACGTCCTTTAATCCCTTTCGGGGTGAACCTTGGAGTCGAGGTATATCTTTTTTTACTATATATATACTAATATATATATACATACTATATATACTATATTATTTATGACATTTTTTATCACAAATATTTTGAATCGCGCATATTTCTCATGTCTTTTTTTATCAGGAGTATTTGTACTGTAACATTAATTTTCTTACAGGATATCCTGGTAACCCATCCGTTCACGAGAATATCCAACTGGTCGTCTGGCAACACGTATTTCCACATGACCATAGGCAATCTGGTGAGGGGCTCCAAACTCCTTTGTGAGACGTCCTTGGGCTACAAAATGGACGACTTGCTAACCTCATACATATCGCTCATGTTAACCAATATGAACAAACAGCGTTCTATTCGGGTTAAGTGAGCGTAACTTAATATCTGTAACTTAAAGTTGATTGAGAAAATCTTGTGCTTAAATTGTCATCAGTATATATGTAGTGCTTTAGTAGTATGCGGATGTATGTAGTCAATAAAAATACTGGATTTTGACAATTCAGCTTTTAATTTGACAGAAAAACTTTATTTTTACATGCATACTTTCCGTGACATGGTATCGGATTAAGATTGAATATCGATATTTTCAAATTACCGATAATAATTTAAGCACAAATATAAGTTTAACTATAATTTATACATACAATAATGGAGCCATTTTATTTATGTATCGAAGGTTCATCTGTTATAGCAATATTTAATCTTTGCATGTAAATGTGTATCTTAGTGCAGTCTGAAAAAATCACATTTTTTAAAATGTTGATATATTAATGCAAAATGTCGTTAGAAATAGATTTTTTACGCACATTGCAATGAAAAAGTGAATTTGTACTAACAATTATTTGCAATATAATCATATACAAAGTTAATGAATAAGTATTTCAATTTAATATAATATATTATGGTGCATATTGTGAATTATCTTGCTATCCGTCCTAAAATTAAGTATATATTTCACCAATACCCATTATAATTTTAAGTACAACTGTATTGATTATTTATATTTAATATTTGTTTAAATCTAAGAATTTGTGTTGAGTTTTTACTGATTGTAAAATAGTAGAATAGTGCTACTTATGCGTATTAATTTTTGTTTATTTTATTACTAAAAGATCTGGATATCATGCAATATATTTATTGTAACCTACTAATTTAGATGCGCGTTGTGGTTGCCTTTAAGTGCCTTTTATTATTATTAAATAGCATTATTTTTTATTTTAATAGGTGTTTTGTGGTATATGTAATAAATTTGGGTTCAATCGCTAAATTAGGGAGATGAAAGATCCCTTCTTTTCGATTTAATTGCGTGGTGAATTAATTATGGCTTGTGCTAAACTTTTTGTCTGTTCTGAAATAAAACATAAACATAAGGTATATATGTTTTTCATATATTACTGAAGTATTTAATCATTTTTGTTGCTTCCACACCATAGTATTTCCATTTAAAGATTATTAAATCGATAGGACTTTATCCAATAATATCCAAGTTGATATAAGAATGAAATTATACTTTAAAAGTATTTATCGATTATATTTACGGTATTTCTTCGAATGTCGGTTTAGAAGTCGCTTCGGAACAGACAAAAATCTTTTGTTAGAAATATACTTATTAATAACATTGCGATGTATTTATTATTTATAGTGGCTTAAGTTTCTCAGTTTTTCTAACAATTTAGTAACTCCATGAAATCGGTAACAATATTATTGTTTTTATTGTAATATTAATTTTGCTTATAAGTGAGGCGGTTGCATTTTGTGAGTGAATATAAACATGAGTCACAATTTTAAGTTTTGTTTTATTCAAAGATCGTTATTATTATCGTATACCCATATATTACCAAGCTACCTGAAAATAAACAAGTCGATAATGAAAATCAATAATTATTTAGTAAAGAGTTAATGCGAGCTAAATATTATATAGAAGTCTGGACTTTAAATACTACGTAGTCTATCAAAATTGTGTGTCTCTGAAACAAAAAACAAATGCATTCACGACCATTAAGCCTTGCGGGGTAGTCAGAGGTTCAGGTTTCTTTCTCGCAATTGCGAAGGTAGTAATTCTATGGTCACCTCGAACCCACCTGTTGACCAGATAGTCAGTACTCAATGTGACAGGTGGTTAGCCATGTCGCCATTTACAAGCACTAACTATTACCTGTTCGACGAACAGGTAGGTTTCCTCACGATGTTTTCCCTCACCGTATAATTCGATGCATTTCGTAAATGTGTTTTTATAACAAAAATGTACATAGAAATTCATTAAACTTCACTCAACAACTTCATTTCCATAGGTACATGCTCAAGCGGGATTTGAACCCTGTACCCACTGAAACAGAGCCAAGCCCCAAACAACTGAGCTACGTCAAATTACTCTCTGAATTACTAATATAATAAAGTTAGTATAGATAAATTGAATACTTCAAACAAAATAAAAGTAAATATGTACAAATTAAAACAAAAAAAAAAAACTTAAATCTAACAAACAGTAAAAATTTACACAACGCTATTAGTGTGCCGAATTTAGCACCCAGAAGCAAAAGCCCCAAGCACACTAGCAGCGTTACCCCGCTGGATTGCCAACGATAACCTCTGGGTCAAAAATTCCCCGGAGCGTCTATCCAAACCACGATCCCTAAGCCTTTTGCCTATGCTAACCACAAAAGAAACCGCCTCCTCCCCCCAAACCCCAGACGTTTCAAAAGCCACTGGCACAAACAAATAGGCAGATTTTAGAGCCGCGTATTTTACATGTTTTTGGCGGGCTGCCGCCTCAGCAGCCGAACCAGCAGAACTAACCGTAGTTGGTAAGTGAGACGCAGCATACGTGTCTCCACAAAAGGCACCGACCCTTCTCCCAGGGCACCAACGTCAAGCCATCAGGCCGCTTACCATCGGTCCGACTGAGGCCAGGCGGCTCCAACACACACGGCACATTTGCCGAAACAAGTGCTCTCCGGATAATGTCATTTAACGCATGATGCCGAGGAAAACGACCGACACACCTAGAACATTTTAGAGGATGAAGTCCTCTCACATCCACCTGCTCACCACAAATGCAAGGATGTGGCTCACACACCGCCGAGCCCAACCTCAGAGCCACCGCCACCCTGAGAGAACCGTCGTCAAGCAGCGTCCCCATGTGTGGTGACGGCAGAGCGTGCAACCACGCCCCCGACTCTGACCTTGTAGCCGCCCTTAAACATGCTAGATCCACACCCTCGCTGACCTCAATCAAACAAGCAACCCTCTTCCTACAAAGCACATCATCCCAACTGCGCTGAAGCTCAGGATGTTCCGGCAAATCAAAAGAGCCACTGGACCTCGTCCACTCCTCCAATGCCTCCCCCACAAAGGGCACGCGGCACTCGTTACCATAACTAGGTAAAATACGAGCAACAAGTTCCGCAACCCCGTAGGCAGAAGACAAAAAAGTCGGCAATCCAACGTCCAACATCCTGCGCACCCCGAGACCTCCATGACGGACCGGCAAAGAGGCAAATTACTAATTGCCTCTGAAACATACATCTCTATTCATGTTAAATGTTACTACAATGATAATTTATCTGGAATTACTCTCGATGAATGAACGGGAATGTACTTACCGGAAAACTGACGGAGCCTCTAACACAAGTTTATTATTAGCATACTTGTATATGTCCATGATTCTTCAACGTGTGTCATTGCAATCACTGTATAGAAGTTCGCAATTAATAAGAATAAACAAAGAAATATAAATTAACACACTCTTAGAATCATACAACTAATATTATTTCCATCTAAAACTTTGAAACACCAATTCAGACACTCATTTGTATGTATAATTTTATAGGAAACCTTGAAACTTTTGTTTTGCAATAAAAAAAAAGGATTATTAGGGTGTTTGGACCATCATTCCAAAATCATCATCAAATTATAATCGCTAACGGTGAGTAAAACATAGAGAAGAAACCTGGTAGGTAATGACTATCTAGGGAAATGCGCGCTTTGAGTGACTCATACCTTACAAGCTATCGAAATTTCGGTGATAGGCACTCAAGCCCCCGGCACAATTAAAACGGGAGTGGTTCACACAACTCGTGAAGCATATTTTATGTTATGTATCCTTAGCTTCAAGGATAAAAACGTAACACGTCTTTGAAATCCACCAACCCAATTAAGGTAAAAGCAAAGAAAGAGGTTTTAGAAAAGAGTATTAATTAGAGCACACAAAAAATAATATATCCGCGATATAAAGCCGTGAGAGAGTCCCACGGAGGCTCCGCTGGAAATAATGAAGCCTCTATTGTGGCGCAGAGGTGGCAGGAAGTCATTTATCTAACATTAAGAATATGAGGCGTTTGCACTTATTCTGTCCTAACATTTCTCTCTACTTACGCTAAATGGCGAGGCAAATATTTTCAATTATGTGACGTCATTGAATTACTTTGATGACATTCTGATGGTACTCCAGACTACGCTACAGTTGGTTAATATAGATATACATACTAATAAGACGCATGCATGGTGTCTTCCTTAACATACACTTCTTGACTCTGATCACTTGGGAGATTATCAGGAGTTTGCACCCAACGTGATAGGCGGTGTACCCTGTCGCCATGTAAAGGCATTGACTATTTCCTTTCCTTAAGGATAAGCATGATGTTTTCCCTCTCCGTATGAGTATTACGTTTTGCTACCTGCCCGGGTTGCAAAGAAATTGAATCAAGTGTTCATTCTCATCCCAAACTCTATATTAAACGTGACTGATCACTTAATTCTGTAACATGCCGTCATGACATTTTGCAGGTTATATATTACACCAATTAAACTAGCATCTTTTTAAATTCAATTAAGACTTGTTAAGGGTACTAGTCAACGTATATTCAAGAAATATATGCTTATTATAGATAGATAGCATATATAAAGAACCACCAGACTTGAAAGCAGAAGAAAATCGTTGTTTTGAACTCTACTTCCACTCGGAATTGAACTCCCGACCTCTCGATTCCCGTCATGGAGGTCATTAAATTAGTAGTTTTTAAAGACTTACAATCCAAAATAACAGAATTTCTATGATTAATAATGCCGTAATACAAAGTTGGAATCTATTCTCGGGTTCGTGCAATTAAAGTTATAAGCCTAGGCGAGAACAATTACTTAGCAATTACATTTATTGCTGGATTGCAGCTAAGGAAATCGATAAAAAAGTAATTTTCTTCAATCATAACCCCTCTGCAATTTCTATTGAGTACTTTGATGTATTGATTTGTCAGTTTCTATTAGAAATAATCGTGTTCTTTTGTCACTTACACTCAGTTATTGAAGTGTATATTATCTGTGGCACATAATTCCCGCTAGAAATTGTTAGGATTGACATGAGACATCACTGTAATTACTAATTACACTTTGTTATTACTTATCGGTACATCTATGTATGTTCCGTGCCAGCTGGGACGTAAAAAGAATAACTAGTTATTCTCCTTCCCAGCATGTTGTAGGAGGCGACTAAAGTACTAGGTACTAATATCTCCGAGGTTCTGTCAACGCTGAAGGGGATTAACAAAAATGTTTTTATATAATAAAGTTACCTTTATTAACCCGACGTTTCGGCTACGTTGCAGCAGCCATGGTCACGGGGAGACAATACAAAACGTCGGGTTAATAAAGGTAAATTTATTATAAAAAAACATACGCGATAAGTCCCGTTAGTTATTAATTTTGATAGTGATGTTTAGGAAAACACATGGGCTGTATAGTATTATATTATCTGTGACATGGGTAGGACAAGATGTTATATCTAATCTATAGGAAAATGAAATACATAATAAGAACCAAATGTATCGTGGGTTTATCCTGCTTTGAGAACCGAATATAATTTTATTCATTATACTTTAGAACCTACTGATCTATATCAAAATATATCTGTCTTTCTATTCCTCTAATGAAAACCAGAATTTATCGATATTACTACCGAGCGAATTCATAGAAAATTTGTTATATACATACGTATATTAATTAATCAGTTTATTAACATTGCTCGCAAATTACTAGCTTTGGTGCACTCATTATCAATTCCTGGAAAATATACATACAAGCTTCATCGTTAGTTTATGGTATAGTACACCATATCCAGACTAATATCTTACAAAAGGGAAAAACTTATAGCAAATGGTATATTATGACAAATGGTGGGTGTATTCTACTTTGAGCACCGTTAAAATTCATAAATAATTATAGTCATTATGTATGAACACTGATCTGTATATTTAATTGAAAGTAATATTATTTATATACAACGAGAGCGGAACTTTACCGATATTGCTAAATATATAACATATAACATACAGCTTCATCGTCGGTTTATGGTATAATAAACCAAAATCCAGATTATAACCTACTAGATAAAAAGTTCAATAAAAACAAAAAAGTTAACAATTGACATAAAAAAACATAAAACATACGCTTCACGACTTGTGTATACACACTCCCTTTTTTAATATGCCGGGGTAGTCAGAGGCTTGAATGCCCATCTCCGAAATTTCGAAGGCATGTTAGGTATGGTTCATTCGAATCCCGCGTATCACTAGATAGACAGCACCCAACGTGTTAGGTACAATTGACATTTACGAGATTACCGGAATGTCTATATGGCATATGGTACAGTTGTTTGCTTATATATGGTATATGATATATATTGCAAATGACACAAGTAAAGAGCAAAGGCTGCATGTAACTATTAGAAATGGCCACGTACATAGTATGTACAAGCCACGTAACGCTTCCATTCCCACGTAGCAAGCCCCGGTTTCCCACACTCTGCATATCTTGAAAACATAGATCAAGTGTTTGAAAAAAGCATAGACAATACTCCAATTGTTAAGAGCTTTCTCACACGTCTCCCTCTTGTAGATTTATATCGGAAGAGTTTTAATTAAGCTCGCGAATGACCGACGCGGCGATCGGTAAAGGGGCTTACAGAGTATATGTTTAATTGTTAAAGTAATGCCAAAGTATATTATACATAGCTATATTTTATCCACTTCAATATGCTAATGCCAATAGAAGCAAGAAATAACTTAGATATATCTATGAATATCGTCTAATTGGAACGAATGTTAGTTTCGCTTGGATTTGTATGTTTATTTGCCGAAATTTAAATCTATATTTTTGACATAGTATCTCCTAAGCTGAAAATACCTTCCGTGTATTCTGAGATTGAATAACCGCTATTTGTTGACTATTACATTGTATTTGGATACGTAGAAGCTGATATTTATCCACCTTCTAACCTGACATGAGGTAACGAACCATAAAACATATTTTTTGCTGATCTGCATTAAATAAGTAGATAACGGAGGTAATCTTCTACTGTGTTGTTCCTCAATGATCCAGCAAGAAGCAATAGCATCGTTACTTTCCAATTTAGTAAAAAGAAAATGTTAGTATTAAGTATGTTTATATTCAATAAAAGAAACCTTCCCTCATTTACCTGTGTTGGGAAGTTACTAAAAAGAGACGTTCGCAACAACTCGATACCCTGCTATATTCGAGCTATATAAATTGTTATTGTAAATTTGCTGAAACCTAAGGTCCAACTTATTTATGCCAAAGGTAAAGGCGCTTACAGAGGCGCAAAGACAAGGGGCTTCCAAACACGAAACGTGCATGAAAAGAATCATTTAAGGTTGTATGTATAAAGAACAACATACTAGATTGAGTGAGAGTTTTTAAGGGATTCGCGATTTTTATTCATTTTACAACATACTGGACTTATCGTCGTAGCAAAGGCAAAGATCGGTCTCTAATGACCTAGTAGTTAAAGCGACCTAAATAATAAATAAATAAATAATAAAGGCAAAGATAATGCTTTTTTTAATATATATTCAATCAATCCCATTCCCTTTAATATGAACATACATACTAAAGCTAGTATGTATAAAAAGAACATAGGTACATTGATGTTTGAACTCATATAACACAATAGGCGGGCGGTGGGCGGGGCGTCGGCAAAAGAATGACCGGAAGGGGTGGTGCTTCCAATCTCGAGCCTCCGAACAAATTCAAATTTGGAACTCTATTGAGACCTGTCAAAAGTGAAGTATATGTACATATATGTTTTTTTTATTTACCTTTGTAATAATTAATTATAGGTTTATTTCTTAATGATAATATTATTGTTATAAATATAATGTTGCTAGATAAATACAGGATAATAATAATGAATACTTTATTAGTCTTTTTTAAGTTCAGCGCAGAATAAATTTTATTAAATAAAAACACGAACGCTTGTATAACTATCAATTCTAAGCTGCATTATTGGAATTTATTTCGGTAATACATCGTTAAGATAAGAAAAATACAGAGTACGTAATATGTTAGTAAGGGCTAATTCTGTATGAATCTGAGACTTGCATAGTTAACCCAGCTTTACTACATGACTTAAAAATCGCCTTAGCTATTGTATCCGTAAGTCTAACCACCATTACCGATATCGATAAATTCGTGTAGACATACAAATATGTAGAAACTGTCTCCATACAAATAACAACGTAACGTCACGGAAGGTACCCTCTACTTAAGTCTTAGATAGAAAAACCAGGCTCTTTAGCTGACCATTTAAAACTAAACCTTTCCCAGTAGCACAAACGGATATGAATTACCCACGTACTTCCCAACAAAGGATGTATTTCCTCGTTTTTTCTCCACCAAAGACAAAAGACACGCGCTTCTTCATGAATGAATTACGTAAATCGTGACGTCATCTTGCCGGATCCAAGTTAAGTGCATCACATACTATCGTGTCATTAGACAAAAGATGAATGGTTGTGAAATTGTCGGTAAATTATATAGGGGCTCTCTCTAATTGGAGGTTGATTGAGGAAATAGGCTAGTAGGAGAAAAATGTTAACTATTAATTGATATTAGTTACAAAAGGATTATCTTTACATTTAAACGTAGTACGTAACACATTCATGTTTACATCTCCGAAGGTAGAAGATAGAATACATATATTCTCACCTCTACGTCCCCAAGGGGATTGGCAGAGTCTATGGATCGCCATCCCAAGAACCTTTATACACATTTGGTTTAAAACTATATCATTTGAGTGTAATTTCGATTGTCTATTTCGTTTACTAAACTAGCAAAAACAATTACGAAGTTACAATCGATGTCGATATAGGATCTTGAATATGAGTTGTATGTGGTAAATCTAGGAGTTCTGTATGATTTAGATATCCATAGCATGATTTGAAACAGAGGCTTTTAATCTTTTGATACGGGATATAAGACAGTTAAAATGATTAAGTGCTGAAGACAAATTACAGAAATGTTGTTCATTAGCCATTTGCAATTAGCTCAATCTGATATCAATAAAACGAAAATAGTTATCTTAGACCAAAGAAAAGAAGGTTCATCAATTAACATTTATACAAATAAATACAATCCTGACTAACCTTTTGCGCATCTTACATTACATCTTGATACTTATACACCTCCTCAACACTTGGCGGTTATAGGAAGAAACTACAGGTTTAAATGAAGCCCAAGCCAAAATATACATTGAGTGTTAGAGCTTTCGAGAAAATGTATTCCATAACCAACCCCGCTTAAAAGAGACACACATATATATTCATGAAGCGGCTGTAGCTCAGTGGGTAAGACCTTTGACTTCATACGAGATAGGTTCTAAGTTCGAATCCCGGCTCTGGCATGAACCAATGAATGAAAAACAATTAAAAGGGACTGTGTATACACAAGTCGTGAAGCGTATGTATATGTTACATACGAGTATATTCAATGTAATATATTTCAGCACCAGGATATAATATCAGTTTTGAGATTACGTATACACGGTTAATAGGGCTTCAAACATCCGTTTAGCATGGCGTTTTCCTGCAATTGTCTGCAAGTACCTGCACACATCCGATTCTGATTGAGAATCGTAATTAGCTTCATTCAGTCGGCTAATCACTCGAGATTGCCTCGAGGCGATCTATTTAGTCCTTAAGCCTCTTCTAATATTGTTTAATCCTTTGTAAGAGATAATCATTTGATAGATATATACACATATAGTAATGTTGTAATTGACACTGGGAAAAACTTGTAGGAGTTTCTTGTTGATTCTTTACCGAGTTTGGGTTTCCGAACCAACAATATAGAGGCAACGAATATATATATAAATTTTATCTTTTAATTTGTAAAACTAGAATTAAAAAATGGGGGGAGCAAACACACTTCTCATAATTAGTATGTTGAATATGCTTGCATTAGGTTAATATTTTAAGATAGATTGATAATATTATAGAAAATACATAAATGAAATAACACTCTTTTAATTATGATAGAAAGGCACCAAACTAATCCTAATTTGTTAATGTCCAAGACAGTACAAGCTATTAACATTGAAAATAAATGGCCTTTAACATTAAAAACCCATCGGTAAACACGCATCCTCCATACATCCATGACATACACCTGCGGCGAGCTGGAAATGCTATAATTATGTGAAAACATATAAAATAGAGCTTTATTATCCTTATTCCGATAAAGATTGACAAGTGTTATGGTACGACCATGCCGAAAGGCAGTTAGGTTAAGTACCTTTATTTACGTTCTATTAGTCTGTCATTGAGCGCTGTCGCTGCATTATAAAGAACACTACTTTAATGATACAATAAACTATTTTTGCTAAATATGAGCGAGCGTGTTACGCATGAATGTTATTAACATTTGGAAATTCCCACGATAAACAAGGAACTGTATAAATAATGTACAGGTTTATGAGCAAATCAGAGTTTTTCTAATCTCGAATACAATAAAGAAATGTTAATTATCGGAGGTCAGCGGCGGCGACGCGTGACGCGGCGGGGCAAGAAGCATTCCTGATGTTTCTTGTATGATGTGAAGATATTTTGAAGACGCTCACACGCGGCGCGCTCAGCTATGAATGCACTGATTTTGATTATAATACAACTTCTAACAATTATGTGAACGTAACATAAAAAGCTCTGCTTAACAAGGCGAAGTTTGCGGTAAAAAGGTTGTAAGTTCTAACCTCCTTGGGGAATATCTATGATATATTTTGTTTTACTATGTAGTGGTAATTTTAATAAAAATAAATGGCCGGTGCTGTCTGGGAGTTTCGTACATTGTAACCAACTGCCTTTTTGGAAATTACAGAATACTGGGGTAAATTCAGATTGTATTATATGATGGCCAGCCTAGCTAGCATGAATTGCTCTATCACCGCGATAGAGACTCTATCACCGGGTTTATATCATTTTAACACTCGCTTTAGCATGAACTTTATCACTTGTGATAGTAAGGCGATAGCAGTGAGAGGAACCCGTAGCCGGGTGATATAACGATATTATTGTATGGAAGGGTGAGCATGAACATTCTATATCACTGTCTTATTTGTCACCTAGCAAAAGCTAGGCGATAGCTGGCGATACCCGTGATATGAGCCAAAGATGGCCGACTTTCTTTGGATCAGCTGATTGTAAAACGACAGACTGGTAGTTATTGCTACAGTCGATATAGCAAAAACTACCTATGGCATCATTTCATATCAGATCTTATACTCACGTCCTACCTGTCCCTGTTTCCCGGTCGAAGTAGACAGAAACACGGTCATGTAATATCTTCTCAGGCACCAATACAATAGTAAAATGTCATTTATTTGGAATATTGTTGATAGGCTGGTAGTATACAATTCCATCGTCGACAATTCCATGTACTCTATATGCCGGGAAGAAAGGCAATAAAAAAATTACTTTATATTATATATACTTTATAAAACAGAGAAATTTGTTTGTATAGTAAGAGTAATAATCATGTTGGATGGGGTAATATAATGTCATCTTGACTTTGAAAGTCCCCATTTTTGACTCCATACCGTATTTAATAACTATGACCACTATACGAGTACGTTTGCGTGGTTCGAAATGACAAATATTGTCTTCGTTGTCTTTGATATTTTAATAGGCTGTTGCCGGGAACAAAAATAACAACAGAACATATATATAGAAACTCACTTTTATTAGAAAAAATATTAATTTAACACTACCTACACACAGCTAGCTAACTATACAAGGAGCTAAGCATATACATTTCGCATACTTAATTTACGTAGCTTATTCATACTATATATTTGTGAGCAGTCACTTACAAATCCTTAGTTTAACTGACATTGGCCCATACTTTGTGTGTAACATAAGTTAATATTCGTTTTTCTTCGATATAAGGCAAGATATAAATTTATAAAGATTTGTGGTTGTGAATGAAAATTGCCGAGAAAATGGAGATCTGTGATATATGTTGGGGCATTGCATGTATATACATTTTCGTAATCATTCGAGTTGATTTTAAACGTATAGACTTAAAGCAAATCACGTTAAATACTTTGATAAAATGAGCTAGAAGAATAGCTTAGTTACATACAAATAAATACACATAGATCAAAGTATGGGCCAGTAAAACTCTTAAAATAAATTGGCTTTAGACACTATTCACAAATTGCTTTCAGTAAATTGACATTATCCCATATACAATCAAATATAGCTTACAAAATAAACACATACATTTCTTAACAAGAAGAAAAATACAGTAGAAAATTGACATTTGATTTAAAATATATAAATGCACGATAGGAATTTGTACTTTCAATCATTGCAATTTTACGAGGAATGTCTTTGCATAATATAACACGCATATATATTTATATATTTGCTAATCGATTTCTAATATACATACAAATCTGATGTATCTATTTGATGGAGCTATATAATCCAAATTACATCTAATTTCACCCACCAATGATTTGGTAATAAAATATCTACAGTGCGTCATTCTAATGAAACATGATATAAATACTCGTTGATTACGTTGGTGAATGGTAATAATTAATCACTCAACGATTCAAATTCAATACAGAAATGCAACTGCGGATATCTGTGGTTTAGGAGGATTAAACCAAAAATAATACGATAAATAGCGTAGTAAATAATTCGGTATAGATTGCGATTAACCACAAAAATATTTATATTTCTTACGTATTTTTTTCCACTTTTTACATTAAAATAAAACCGGAAAAATAATTTTACCAGAAATATTTTTTTACGTATCAATTACGTATCGTAACGTGAACTAAGCCATGATTTGGTTTATATTGAAAAGAAAATTATAGCTTGTATGTCATGATTTATATAAAATCTGTAACAGTAATACTATGAACAATCTTAGCCCATAGGCGATTAAAAAAGCCTCAAATCCCCGTGTATTTTATCTACATCGTCCATAATAAAAGCGGACTTGTCATGATGGCTTACAATAATAATTTCGAATCAATTTAACCTATTTGGCCCCAACAACGTAACTCTAGGGAGATCGGTGTGCAAACATATAATATAAGATAGAAAAGCGCCATTTTAGACAGTGAGAAAATCCTGTAATTTTTTAGTCTACATATAGTAATAAAATTATATATTAAACAAAAACGACATATAATCGTATTTGCATCAAACACGAAAAGAGAACTTAATTATTTTTTTAAATACCTTTTGACTGCCGAAAGATTTCTGAATTATAGAGAATCATCGAACTGATAGACTAAATTCACTAATACATGTGAAGTTGATCATTTTCCTGATCGTATATATTTTATATTTATTTTACATATGTTACTGGACGGCTGTAATTTTAGTTTACTATTAAATATCCAGGATTTTCATACGTTTTCATCTGCCTAAAACAGCGCTTGGGACAATAATCATTCATCACAATCATTTGGGAATAAGAAATCATAAATCAGACTTATTATCTACGCATTCTACTCGTACGTACCTACGTAGGAACTAGACAGTTTTTCTAGAAAAGATTCAGTGAATACCCTTAGTAAATACTCAAAGATTGTTTCATAAAGCACATTCCGGAGACTACTTGATAATTCAAGTACGTGGAAGTCTGTGGCACTTTTTATATAGATAGATATACGAAAGAACGAAATGGATACAAAATGGTGAAAGAAATAGCATTATTCCTTGCAGAGTAATTCGAGTATCTTTTATATAACAACCAATATTAGTAGCATATTGTGTTTAAGCAGCTACGTTTATATTTGTTTGATAGGACAAGACTGAAAGATCCATCTCTCGTATGTTCGAATGAAATAGTTCAAATCGTAGTCAACGTGGCAAAACGTCAAACAAATCTAAATATAGCCTAAGAATCCCCATATAAGAGAAAATGCTTAAAAATATAAATTCTTTTTTCATCTGAAATTGTTAAAATGAAATTACAGATTGTTTTACCTAATTTCGTCTTGTAAAAAGTGCCACTGACTCAGAACTTAATATTAAAATGACATTACATACTTATATCACACTTACTTAGTCTAAGACCCTTGTCGTCATTATACAATTTGGTACCATAATCTCAAGAACATAAATACGAATCACTATGTCTATTAAGGTCCTTATCTGTACCGTGCAGATATTAAACGTACTATACTTGACTGAGAACCAAATTAAGTGTGAAATGGAGATTGTTTTCCAAAATATCAATTTTAGATAATGTTGAAACTCACATGTAATATTTATAGTTTTGCGATGTTATTTACTACAAATTATCAATACAATACATTTCTATATTTGTAAAATATGTTGAATAAATATAGGGAACATCATTTACTAGGATAGTATTCCAACTACGGCTTTAAACCCGAAACCCTTGGCTTACTAGTAGAACCCAAAAAGCAAAACTTTTCTATTATTTTATATAATATCTCCACCTCACACTTAAGTTGCTTCTACACAAACCAATATTTAAGGCTCATTTAGACGAGAAGAAACAGTTTGCAATAACCATTCTAAACTCTCTTCAAATCTGACCTATAATAGGACAAATCCCTTCTCATATAAAAAGGGCCTTACTCCACTAATCCATTGTAGGCACAATATTACTTCAGTATCGATACAGTAATACTTCAGTGGCCGTAATTTGAAACTTTGGCACATACTGGAATGCCAAAACTGACAAATTACGGCCACTAAAGTATTACTGTATCGATACTGAAGTAATATTGTGCCTACAATGCATTAGTGGAGTAAGGCCTCTGTTCACATACCTAATACACACTCTGTGGCACTCGAATCCTTAGCCATTGGCCATTGGCTATTGGAGCGATGCATCAGATAGTCTGTGAGGCTCATGGTGCCAGCTCGAAGCTGCTTCGGGCCTCATGACGTCATCGACTGGGGGACATCCGGGTCTCGGACCCGGTTCCGGGGTGTAGGTAAACGTGAGACCCGTTGCGTAAATGATTCCGTCGTTCCTTACTAGTGATACTGGTACCTGAATGGAAAGGAAGTATTGTTATTCCCGTGTTAGAGTATAGGTTATTCGCGTTAAGGAAATAGTGATGTCATGATATTCAGAGGTTGAACTGGCCAGTGAGACGCGAGTAAATGAAAAAAGAAGTCACATTGACCAATCGTAGACAACCGTTGTCACGTCTCATTGGTCAAAACGTAGAGACAAGATGACGTCACTATTTTCTTAATGCGAATATTCTATAGTGTATTTAATGAAATGGTGTTATTGCTATAGACTAATTATACTGCGTATCGCTAACTTCGTCCGAGGTGAACCGGAAAAGGACCCTAATATTTTGACAGGTTTTTCGAGTGTCAATGAGGCGAAAGTGGTTTGTTAGGATCGGGGCAGACGCGGATTAGTGATCTCTGCCTAACCCTTTACATAGAAAAAGCCGTGATTTGTTTGTATGTAGAGTAATAAATAAAAGTTTATTATTGTTTGATACCTAATTATAGTTGTAGTAGATTAGTATATTCTATTTTTATGTTGCACTACTATTACTACATAAAAGCATATTATTATTGGATATCTAGGTGGCAGCACTTTGTAAAATATACTACCTAAAACACATTGAATGTAAAATTTAAGTAAAGCTCATGTCCCTATACAGCTAGAGATAGAGATCATAGCTAGATCTTTCAATAACGTTTCATATAATTCTCATTTATAAATTTCTCTGGGCAAGCAATTCTCTGGCAATTTCTGGGCAAGTCCTAACGATCTGTTACCAATATTCCACATCAATTCAATTATAACCCCTATAGTTATGCTATAACATACAAAAGAATATAATGTTCCAAACTTTGACTATTAACCAAGTAATGACAGCTGCTGATTCTACTAACATTAAAATATAATACTGTTGCTAAAATATAATTGATCTAAATAGATAAATAAATAAACAACCAATAGCTCTCACCTGCGTAGGCTGTCGCACCCAATGCCATTGTCCTCTGAACTGGCTTATATCTGGCACCACACACAGCATTGACTCCGCACACCGATACATGGTCTCCGCTTCCACATCACCAAACCACACTTGCAGGGAGGGGGTGAAGTTGTCTCCTGCCAACTCTAGCATCGCCACATCACCACCACCGTTTAGGTTCAAGGAGTGGACTAAGGGAACTGGCGTTACTGGAGATCTGAGGGAAGAAATAAATATAGAATATAGTCAGCATTAATTTAATAAAATCTGGAAGTTGATTATATGCATCACTACATAGTATAAAATAAAGTCGCTTTCTCTGTCCCTTTGTATGCTTAAATCTTTAAAACTACGCAATGGATAGATAGAGTGATTCAATAAGGTTTATATGTATAATAACATCCAGTAAATAGTGGAGTAGGCTATATATTTTATGCCGGAGCGGGTCGCTAGTTACTTATAAAATATTAACGTAGCTATTATCTGTATATATTTCTTAAAAGTATATTGTCTACTACCCTTAATAGTAGTTTGTAAAGGCATACCAAATGAATATGATATTGTGCAAATAATTGTGTATACTATAAATATGTATCGCATTGGACATATAACTTTATATACATATAATAAACCACTTTTTCTTATGACAGAAATAACAATATCCCTGGATGCAAACTGAAATAATTTACTTAATAGTTAAGTGCTTTGAGTCTTTCCTAAATGCAAATTTTAGTTTAATTGTAAGTTTTGAACCATCCCAAGTCCATAATAATAATAGGATGCCAGTCAACCTCTGACTATCCTCAAAGGGGTTACAACTGTAATGCAGTTGCATGTATTTAGTTTAGTTAATCACAAGATCCTTACCTCACAGGACCCATTCCTTCGTAAAATTGATATTCAGCCTTATCAGTGGAAATGATCGTCCAGCACGCCCCATCATTTATCATTTCCTTATTCGTTTCTTTCGGACATGGTGTCGCTTGAAACTGTATTATCCTTTCTTGGGACAGACATAGGTACATTCTTTCTGTATCTTTCATGTAAAATGCACATTTATGGAGCTGTGACACTGGATCGTCTGCTTCTAATAATGCCATCTGTTTATCTACCTGTAAAATGAAGAGGAATTAGTATTCTAGTGTTTGTTGTCTAAAGGGTTAATTTAGCAAAAATACATGCATGTTTACAATAGTCAATAGGGACGAAACAAAAGATTCACAAGGAATTTTTTGGGACCATTCAGCAACTATTTAATATAATAAGCTTTCAGAAAATCTTTAGACACTTCATTGATTCTTATGACATATTTTTTAGATAAGAACGTACTCAAACCTAATACTAGACCAGAACAAGATAACTTGGTAAGACTTAATATTTTAAGCAGCTATTTTACTTGCCTTAGATACACAAAAAAGCTCTAATTTATAAAAAGCTTTGAAGTGAGCAGAGTAATATAACTTCTGTGTAATTTTTCAGCTGATTATCTGCCAATGATAAGGTGATTGATATGGTATTTGATGATACAGACACAGGTTTTTATTGAAGCTTTGGTAAAATATAGTGTTCAGCTTATAATATGTAGACTCTGACTAACTCATAAAAAGCTGAATATCTGGCATTATCTTTTTAAATAAAAGGGCTAATGTTGATAGAATCTTAACTTAAACCGAAAGCATATTAAGATGCATAAGACTTTGTATTTAACAAAAAAATAACAAGATTTATGAGGGTTGGGTGGAGGGAGGTAATAAGAATGGTTTATTAATGGTCATTTCTCTTGTTTTTATATGATAGAATAACTCTAACTATATCGATATATAAAAATGCTGAATTAGCCCTAAATTAAATTACCTAAAATTTTATTTCTTAATTAATTAGTCATGGTGCTCTGGGACTGAGAAGATATTAAACCAACTGTCTTCCTTGTAGATTGTATTTTAGGAAAATTGAAGCCTGAACAACACATTTTTTCAGATTATTTTATTGTACAAAATTAGTAAAACAAAGGTTTTTTTCTGTGTAAATAAGACATCCGTTTCCAATATTTGGTAAATTAAATGTATTTTATTATAAAATTAATTCTTATTTTTGTTAGCACAGAATCATGTGCTAATAATTAAAATATATTTGTATATAGTTTCAGAACTTCCCTTGCAACTTTAGACAAATAACCTCATGGTAGTTTTTTTCTCAGAATAATTACTATGACTATGTTTGTGGATTTTGGTTAAAAATTCTATGTACCATTAAACATCATAAAAAATTTTTTTATTTGATTGCATGGCAAATTAGCGCCTACCATAACTAAAAAACTTTTCCACATATTACAGTTCACTATTTACTCTTTTGATGCAGCATGAGCTACATAAATATTCATCAACTTTAAGATGGCAATTACTGCTTAACTCATTCAGAAGAACCAAGTAATTATGTATTTAACGTTTATTAATATGCATCTACTATCTCTGTAACAATTATATCAACATACCTTTCTAATGATGAGCCTAGGCAAGGCCATTCCTGTCACAGAACAGACTAGTTTCACAGTAGAGCCATAGTGGACGTAGCCATCTCTCACC